>JAZDUH010000223.1:452500-635000 GCA_036419115.1 Scarus forsteni | reverse complement strand
AAAAGCAGCCAGTCCAGAAAGAGTCGATCTATTCTTTCATAAAATGACTGCTAATGTTATTGTTGAGACCCTCTCGTACATTTTTAATCTCATTGTAAACTCTTTATTAAATCAGACTGTCTCTCAGACTGTTCTCATGTGAACACACAGCCTGACTCTGTATGAAGCTCCTCTTTGCTTCAGTCTGTTTTATTTTTATACTTTTCTTCAGCAATCTAAAAATCACTCCATGTACTTTCTGATGTTCTCCTTTTTCTGTTCCTGGTGTCAGAGCTGAACTGGGCCAAGAGCATTCAGTTCTGCTTCTTCTGCAGAAATCCTCTCCAGTCTGAACTGAAACTGTCAGAACTTGTTTCACTTGAAGCTTTCTGTTCTGTTTTAGAGGACAGACAGCATGTGAGCACTGAACAGCCTGTGTTTATTTTATAGTGACTAAACTCCTGCACTTTAAATGCCAAGGTAATTCACACAATGTTAAATTACTGTCTGCTCAGACTATTGTTTGTGTAATGTTGATTATGACATGTGCTGCTGAGCTCTTTACAGCTCTTCTTAAATCTCCTATTACACCCCAAAGACTCATTCATTTATCAGTTAAGGTTAAATTAATAACTTTTAACTTTAATGCATTAATCAAAGCTGGTGAATTTTGTTTTAATAAGAGGATGTCAGGATGTGTATTACACTCAGGAGTGAGACACAGACATGAGCTGCATGCACATGAATGAAGGACAGAGTTTACTGATCATCATCAGGAGGTTGGCCATGGCTTTATCATTTATTTCTGAAGAAGTCTTTTAAATAATCCACACGTATTCGATGCAGAGGGCTGTCGTCAGCATCCTGTCTAAACTGTAAGAACTCTGATGGATAAAGTAAACTTTAAAGACTTCCTATGGTCTAAAATAAACAACATCCAGATCAATGCTCCCACAGGAAGATCTGCAGGGACCCTGCCCAGGCTCCGCCTCCTCTACTCTGCTGGGGTGTGATTGGTCAATCATGACATGATGAAATAAACAGGCTCCATTTTCTCATCTCTGCTGTGATTGGTCGGTCAGGGTGATGAAATAGACCTGCTCCCTCTCCTCAGCCGTGCTGTGATTGGTCGGTCAGGGTGATGAAATAAACCTGCTCCCTCTCCTCAGCCGTGCTGTGATTGGTCGGTCAGGGTGATGAAATAAACCTGCTCCCTCTCCTCAGCCGTGCTGTGATTGGTCGGTGGTGATGATGTAAGCGGCGTGCCCTCAGAGTAATGATCCGTGTGTTTGCTTCTGTCGGGCGTGTCAGTGTGTGTCACTGAGTCATGACGGTCGTCCACCCTGATGGTTTGGATCCTCGTCTCTGCTCTAAAGGATCTTCTCTGTCTTTAACCCCACACACACACACACCCACACACACACACACACACACACACACACACACTCAGGATCCATGATGTAACAGATGGATGCTGATGGATGCTGATGGATGACAGACACTCCACCCTTCTCCCTCTGTGCCTGTGAAGGGGGCGGAGTCTTTCTCCCGCTCAGATTTTGAATGGAGCCCTGGCGTTTCCCAGCATGCTTTGTGTCTGCCTCACTTCCTGTTTAGCGTGAGAACCTGCTCAGGTGTTCCTCAGACATGCTCGGTCATGTTGATCCAGTGTGTCATCGCTCTGGTGGATTTTCCCTCCTCAGCAGATCAGATGAATTTACGGTGAAGCGACTCGGCTTTCTGCAGAACTGACAGACATGATTACACGTTATGAAACACATTTGATTTATTAGATTTGATTATATATACTCATTTAAGACACATTTAACACATCAGGTATTATTTTAGATATTACAGATATTTCAGATTTATCAGATAAAATTAGATGTTAGACCCATGAATCTGGTTTGAATCTGAATAAACCAAATGAAAGTGTTTCCACCTCAGTGCAGCACAGGTGTCAGACCCTGACAGGACACACTGAACTCTGGGTAAACATAAGGGTCAATAGCCTTGACCTTTGACCTCTAACATCCTCAATGCATGCAGGCTGTCCAGTGTTAGCAGAGTTTCATCATGTCTGCTCGACAGAGGTTTCTGTGACATCTTCTGGATGAGTGTCTAATCAAAGACTGGATTAGTTTTTGGTGGTCATTCAGGTCTGGATCCAGAACTGTTTGTGTGATTCACTTACTTTGGGAGGTGAGACATTTTTCAACGTTATATATTCAGATTAGCTAATGGCCCTTTTCCACTAGCACGCCTTGGCCCTACTCGATTAGCAGCGTGTTTCCACTAGCCTGGTACCTCCTAAAACAAGCTAGTTTTAGTACCTACTCCGCTCTGGTTCCAAGCGAGCTGAGTCTATACTACAGGATGACGTCACCGACTGCTGGCTACTGATTGGTCAGACAATGTCGTCATTGATGAGTCATGAGCGCGACGACCTAGCATGCTAGCGGTAGCTACCATTAGCTTACCCTCATACGTCTTTTCTTTACAGCTGGATTGCTCTCGTCCTCGGCTTCATTCTGTTGTATCGCTTCCAAAACTCTCCTGCGCTTCTCAAGGGGTATTTCTTCTTACCACCTGCAGCCTTCTTCTGCTTTCCTTTTTTACTCAGTTTGTGACAAAAAGACACAGATTGTTGTGTCCCGCTCAAAATGACGTCACCACAGAGCCGCTCTCTGTTTACAGTGACACTGCACCCCGTTGGGCAGGTGACTGGGGCTAATGGAAAAACAGCACAAGGCGGGTAGAGTAGAGCCGGGTAGAGTCGAGTAGAGTAGGGCTAATGGAAAAGGGCCTCATGAAGACGGTGCAGACGATCATCATGTGTGTCCATGCGAAACCATATTTTAAGCTTGGACCAGGGTCAAGATCCAGATCTGATCTGGATCATAAAAATCATTTTCCAAAGTGCCCATGTGCCCCGAGAATTTGATTTGGTGACACCATGTGCCAATCGAAACTCTGCACTGTGATTGGCTACTTGCCTTAGAGGTTTGGTTTGTGTGGAAGTGGGCTGTGAACCAACAGGTTTTTTTTAATTATTTATTTATTTTTATTTGGTCCATGTTTGAAATGTAAAATTGTTATTTGTTAGAACTTAAGTCTTAATTCTGTTTTTATAGAAACAGATGAATGAGCTGCCTTTGACTTATTTTGGTCAGATTACAGGGCAGTGATTGAATCTGTTAATTTCATGTTTTCATTGCAGGAGATTTTAAAAAGGAAATTGTTATATTCCCCGTGACTTAATCAGTTTTTTTTCCATGTGTGTTTGTGAAAAAGGCGATGCTTCGTTGTTAGGTGGCAGCAGCAGCCTGAACCGCTGATCCAAAGCAGGATGGATCCATGGTGTTCACATCAAACTCTGAATGTGGAGCAGAGATCCAGACTCATCAGACCAGGAGACACTTTAACAGTCTTCTGATGGACGAAAGCCTCAGTTTTCTGTTCCTGGCTGACAGGAGAGGCACCTGGTGTGGTCTCCAGCTGCTGTGGACCATCTGCTTCAGCCCTGGACGTGTAGAGTGATCATACATGGTCTTCTTCAGACCTCTTTCATAAAGAGTGGGTTTTTGAGTCCCTGTTGCTTCCTTTCATTTCAACACTCAAACATTCTCCTCTGACCTCAGACATCAGCAAGACCCAGAGAACTTCTGCTCACTGGATATTCACTCTTCTTCAGACCATCCCCTGTAAAGAGATGGTTATGTGTGGAGATCTGAGTTAGACAGACAAACATCCTGCTACATTCAGAGTCTCTTGAATCTCCTTCTTCTCCATCCTGATGTTCTGTTTCAGCTTCAGCAGGTCGTCTGGACCATGTCTGCTTGCCCATATGCACTGAGTTGCTGTTATGTCATTGGAATACATAGATTACATAAATTTGATAGTGTGTTTGTTTGCTGAGTTGTTTGTATTTGTCTGTTTGAATGTCAGATTGTTTGTTTGTGTGTTGTTAGCATGCTAGCATGTATCTTCTGTCCTGGTCTGGAGCAGCTGATCTTCATCAGAATATCTCCCATCATGCACTGCACACCCTGTCTGAGGTGGTCTGGTTTTACTTCTGGTCCTTCAGCTCTATCTCTTTATCTCCATCCAGCTGCAAACATCTCTGAGACACAGAACTTTCAGCCCGTTCACACTCGGAGGAAAACGAGACCGTCCTGTTGGTCTGAGCTCACAGAGGTCAGAGTTCAGTTAAAGATTAAACTGATTCAGAGAATTCATGTTCAGGGATTCAGCTCTGTAATCCCCCCCCCCCCCCCCCCCCGCACCTCAGTGGAAAATCTAAATGTGGCTCAGCAGGAAAATTCCAGGTGTGGTGGGAAAATTCCAGTGAAGCTGCATGTGTGTAAACTTTAAAGGAACCTCTGATGCTCACTTCTCATGTTTCCTTGTTCCTCATTCCATCTGAATCACTGCAGAGGAAACATCTCACTTCCTGCTGAGAGCTGATGGAGAACATCTGATCTGTGAGTTAGTCTGACAGAACCTGACCGGACCTTCACAGAGTTAGTCTGACAGAACCTGACCGGACCTTCACAGAGTTAGTCTGACAGAACCTGACCGGACCTTTACAGAGTTAGTCTGACAGAACCTGATCCTCACTCTCTACCTGCAGGATTGTCATGATTCAACATACGACCTTCTTATTTAATCAAAAACCAGCCCAAACATTTAAACTGTATGTTCACAGACAGAGCAAAGGCAGCCTGAGCATTAAGTCTAAATTTTATAGTTTGTGCTTTTATTTCAATTCAAGATGTTTGAGAACAAGAAACTCTGAGGAACCAAACCCAAACCAACAAAAAGATTATGAAGTAAACACTTTGATATTTAATATTTTATGGCGGACTTTGTCTTTTTTCCTTTAAATGTAGTCTTTCTTCATGATGTTTATTTGTTATTGTTTATTCCCACACAGCACCATATCCACCACCCCCCCCACACACACACCAAAAAAAAGCAAAAAAAACACACAGGTAGAGGTAAAGGTGGTCCGTCACAGGTGAGCAGCAGGACATTCGACAGACACGTCAGAACATGAAGAATATAACTGAGTCCAGATTCAGCAGAGACAAATGCAGTGAGGACAGATTTATGATCTGGGTGTCCATGGGTGTGTCTCTGTCATAAGATCTTAGTTTAAGTCCCTTTGTCTCTGACTGGGTGGATGTCTGTGAATAAACAAATAAATCTAAATTTATAATGTGAACTTGCATGAATTTACATTTTGCACTGTTGGATCTTTTCAGTGTTTTTGAAGTGGTTGTATGAGCTCCATGTGGTCACTATCTACATTAGATACAGTAGAAAGTTCTCTCCTCTCCCTCAGTCAGACACAGTCTGTAAACTGATAATTCCTAAAAGTCAATGCACTTAAAAACATTTCCACATAGTGTCCTCTTAAAGTGAGATATTATTTTACGAGGGGGGGTTCTTGAAGGCGGAGAAAATACCCATTGTTCCTGGTACAACACTTCCCTGTTAGCGGCTGGTTCTGTAACAGACTCTTACAGACTGTGTCTTACTGAGAGAGAGGAAAGAACTTTCTACTGCAGCTGAAGGACAGAAAGGAGACCTGGAGTCCAGGTGAGTCTGTATTGACTTCTGGACGGTGTGGAGACCGGTTTGGGCGGAGTCCTTCACAAATTTGTGAATTTGTGAAGGACCTATTCTACGAAGCAAGTTCAGCCAGTCTCGCTAAACGATTTGACGACGCTGGTTATCAATCTCATAAGTGGATCCAGCTTTGCAATGAGCGCGTGCATGCATATAAGGCGGAGCCCGCTGCATCTGACCAATCTTGAACATGGACCAGTCTGGAGCGTCAGAGCAGGCCGGAGAGCGAAGGACCGCATACTTCACACAGGAGGAGCAGGAGGTGATCATGACAGAGTATGAAGAATTAAAACATGTGATAAACGTCAAAAGCAACACCGTCACCGCTGCAAAAGCACGGAAGGAGTGCTGGCAGAAAATTGCTGACAGTCTCAGTGCATAAGCATAGCGCGCAAAAAATCTTTGGTGCCATTATCATCCTGAAATAGCACTGTTCAACATGCACTTTTACTGTAACATGCACCAGACATGTCTGATTCATTTCCAAGATGAATTCATTCATTTGTTCATTCCTATCGTGGGCTTGTGTGATATGTAGGCGACATGAGCCCTACATGAATTCCTGTCACAATTTTAAGATGGGCAATAAAATATTGTCATGGAGCAGAAGTGTTGGCATTGAAGATCTTGTTACGGCAATGGCAATGAGAGTTCTTCATTCCCTTTAACTACCTGTAGTAAGTGTCATGTACTGTGTAGTGACTCTAAATCTGAGTCTCGTTTCAGCACCGATCAAAGTGGCACAAAAAGATCTGGGGGGGAGTCCTCCCTCAGATTTTACTCCTGCAGAGGAGCTGGCTGAGAGAACTCATTGGTCAGTGGGCGGGGTTTTTATAGTCCATGAGTTCAATCTGGAACCTAACCTGCTCCGGAGCAGGTTAGCCGTTCAGCGTACGTTGCCATGGAGACTCGCCTCGCTAAGAAGTGAACCCGTCTCGTAGAACAGGGAACCTGGAACCTACCCTCAAAGTTACCTCGCTAGGCAGTAATCCTGCTTCGTAGAACAGGGCCCTGGACTCCAGGGGCTTCATGTACAAAGGGTGCGTACGCATTAAAACGTGGCGTACGCTCTTTTTCACGGCAAAGCTCAGATGTATCAAGAGTGAAATGACCGTGGAAATGTGCGGTGACTCACGCCAGCTTCATGGCTGGCGTACGCACGTTTCTACTGCTGTTGCTCTTTTGGCCACACTTAGAGGTGATACCGGGAAAGTGTTAAATAGGCTAAATAAACTTGAAAACAAGTCGTTCTCAGAGACACAACAACAATTAACACTTATGAACAATTAACACACTCACGTGTCTGCAGTTATATGAGTAATAGTGGTGAAAAAAAACACCGTTAAACACAACGGCTGCTGTAAATGTTGCAATCTGAAGGCGTGTGATCGGAGACTGAGAGGATTTACAGAAAAATGCTGGCGATCATCAGCGGGATCATCAGCTGTTTTTGTTTCGAGGGCAGTCCTCCTGAAACCGTGCGCAGAGCCACAGCCGCATTCAACATTAAAGCATAATTTGCCGTGAGACAATTTCCCCATGTGATCAGGGATGTCTGCTGCACACACATTACTATAAAAGAGCCATCACATGATGAGTTTGTGTATGTCAACAAGGTCACATGTGATGCGCAAAAGCCGTTAACCAACATTGTGGCGAGGTGGCCTGTTTTTTATTTTATTTTTTTACCCCCCAAAAAAGAAAAGAAACTAAACGCTGGCACTGTGCATGATGGGTGGCTTCTTGGTCAGTAAATTTATTACAGTAGTTGTCTTAAAATAATCCTTATTATGCACAAGCATGTGCGCTCCCAATTCCATCCCGTCTTTACAGCATCTTTACTAATCAGTGGTTGAATTTTGTGACCTCCTGTTTTTTGCTGATTAAAATACATCTTAAGATCTTTCTATTAAGCCCCTGATTGTCTCTGTGTGTTGTGTAGTCATCTTAATAACCCCGTGCGTAAAAGTGTGAAATGATCAGCCTCGCCTTTCTCCAACGCACTTCTGCGCTGATTTGCAACAACAGGGTTTGATCCATGTTAGTAGTTTATAAAATTAAATAACAAAAGCTGTAAATCAAGTTTACTGTGATATCCTGTTTGATAATGTGGCATGTTTAAATTTAAATTTAAATTCAGAAGATTTCAAACCAAATAACACCATACAGCGTTTACGCATGAACCTCTATCTGAGGGGTCGGCAAGTTTGGCCTCAGGCCATATTTTTTCTTTAGAGTCACTTCATGTCGGGCCAGAACATAATCAGAGGTTAATATATACAGATGATGATTATTGTTAATTAATGCATAAACAAGGGAGTGACGAGAGAAAGTGGGCACTCACTTGGATGATCGACTGGAGCCCGTATTACGCACAGATTAAGAGACAAAAAAAACAAATCACAGCTCTTTATGCTGTTTGTATTATAATATCTGTTGTTTTATTTATTAATAATGTACCAAAATCTTTAATGGGATTTATTAGGCAGAAATAACCGTTTTCAGGACAGGGAATGCCAGATGTTTTTATTAATTAATTGGGATATTCAAGCTGAAATCAACTTTTAACAACTCTTCTTAAAAACCTGACAAATAATTCACAGTCAACGTTCATGCAGATGTGTTTTTAAGCTTTTATTATTAACAGATCACTGGTGATCTGCAGCTGCCATCCGTGCGCAGTTCAGCACTACCTTATGTTTATATGAGACACCGTGAGTGAGTGAACAGTCTGGTCCTGTCTGATCTGCTCTCAGATAAACTAACAAACATCAGAACAGATGATTAAACAAAGTTTTTGTCTCTGTTATGTCTTTTATCTCCTCTGCAGCGATCTCCCATTAGGACAGAGCGGCCGCTTTACGGTTCAAAAAAAAAAAAGGGGGAGGCTATATGCCGACCTCTGCCCTGTCTTATGTGGCTGTGTATGAACAAATAATGTGAGTTACACAAATGCACAGGTATTTACCTTGGGGAATCGCCCACATGTGCTCCAACCACCCCTGAGAGAGCAGAGTCTGTTCAAACGGGGTGGCTTCTTCTCCTGCACCAGCCCCCCACCCCCTTCCCCCCTTCTGACCACATGGGTCTCAGCTTCACCCTGATTTTGGACCAATTCCTTCATCTCTGCTTGTGTGCCCTCTGACAGCCTCACATACTCTCCCACTTACTCGTCTTGTATTTGTTGCTTATAATTATATCATAATATTCCAATCTATTATGTTAGGACATCGTGTCAAAGAGGACTATTTGCACACCTCCACTTCAGTGAGTGCCTCAAAAGCACTTTCCATGAAATTATTTATTAAGACCATCTTACTATTTTTTTTTAATTTTCTGATCATCCAGAGAGGGAATCTTAAGCGCAGGGCTCATTTAAATGTGATTTGTGTATGTACTTGGAGGCGTGGACGGGGAGGAGTCGGGTACTCAAACATGTGCGCTCAGTTCCACCCTGGTTGAGATGTACAAAGGATATGTGCTTGGGTTCATGCGGGCGCACAGATTCATACATCTGGATATTTTTGTGCGTACAACGTTTTCCTGATTTGATCGTACGCCATGTTCTAGTATGAAATCCACGCAAGTCTTTGTACATGAGGCCCCAGGTCTCTGTCCTTTATCAGAAAGTCTTCTGAGGATTTTATCTGACATTGACCACATGAACACCTGGGGCCTTAATTTCCTGGCCTGGTTAACTGGAGCTCCTGGATTCAAGAATGACCTGATGAGATTTGGGAGGTCAGAGGTCAAAAGTCAAGGTAAATAAAGGTCACCTAGTCTAAAAAATCTGGATCTCTGCTCCACCAAGAACTAAGCCAACCTGGGATCAACAAGGTGTACCTAACAAACTGGCCAGTGAGAGAATATCTGCATCAGCTCATTGAAATAAATTTAATTCTATTTCCTTTTTTGCATTTTAACAGATTTGTCCTTAAATACAGACACAGTGTTTCAAACACAGACACAGCTGAGCTTGGATTTCATTTCTGATGTTTTATAACCTTTTCTTAAATGTTTCTTTTTTCATGTGCTTTTTCTTCACCAATAAATGTATTTTATTTTATCAAACTGACTGACGGCCTGTTTAAGTCCCACCTCAGTGAAGTTTTAGTTTCCACTCTAACAAAACTCTGAGTTAACCTGAAAGTCTACAGAGCAGAATAATTAAATCAACATTAATAATCTGAGCTTTAACACAGTCGACAGCCGAGAACGACTTTAATCAGCAGAGACATAAGAAAGACACTTCAGACATAAATAATAAAAAGATGGGTGTATTTTCAAAATAAATATGTTATAATAGTTACACTAACAACAAAGAGGAGTATTAATAAAGTAAAATAATTAACAGCAATAATAAATATATTAATGTGAAAACAGACTAAAAATGTGACTGTACAAACTCATTAAATACAAATCGAATGTTTTCACCAGCACTGAGACTGCAGCCGGACAGTGAACGCACCACCAGCACTCACACGACACAGAGGGGCAGTGAACGCACCACCAGCACTCACACGACACAGAGGGGCAGTGAACGCACCACCAGCACTCACAGACACAGAGGGGCAGTGAACGCACCACCAGCACTCACAGACACAGAGGGCCAGTGAACGCACCACCAGCACTCACACGACACAGAGGGGCAGTGAACGCACCACCAGCACTCACACGACACAGAGGGCCAGTGAACGCACCACCAGCACTCACAGACACAGAGGGGCAGTGAACGCACCACCAGCACTCACACGACACAGAGGGCCAGTGAACGCACCACCAGCACTCACAGACACAGAGGGGCAGTGAACGCACCACCAGCACTCACAGACACAGAGGGACAGTGAACGCACCACCAGCACTCACAGACACAGAGGGGCAGTGAACGCACCACCAGCACTCACAGACACAGAGGGACAGTGAACGCACCACCAGCACTCACAGACACAGAGGGGCAGTGAATGCAACGTTAAGTAGTTTTGAACTTTGTGGGACTACGGAGACTCTTTAAAGCTCCGCCTGAGCAGATGAGGAGGATGTCTGTCCTGCTGCAGCCTGAAGTTGCGGTTTGCTTGCTGCCTGCAGCAGCAGTGAACTTTTAAAGTGTTTTATTCCAGGCTGATGGCTGACGGGCTAACTCTAACCACCTGTATGACCAAACGACCTTGACGAGGCTGGAGAGCAGTACTGATAAGTTCAGAGGTTATTGATTTTCAGGTTTTAAAATGCAGACCAGGTCTGCATGGAGCTGGGTCTGAGTCTCCATCCTCTAGCTGATGGATGAATATTAAATCCAGGCTGCAGCTCATCCCTCTGAACGTCTGTCTGAAGTGGTCTTCAGGAGAGCTGAGATCAAATCTGCAGCAAAGACACGCTAGCACCCAGCTAACGTCAAGGCTCTGCTCTCCCGCCCTGCAGGCCCTTCTCTGATTGGTCATTTTTAAACTGACGCCGCTCTGAGTCAGGCTGTTTGTCCCATGATGATCAAGACCACGTGTCCCCCCTTCTCGCCAAACCCCACAGCCCCCCCGCCCCATCAGAGATAATGAAAACCACCTGTGCTGGAGCATCACGCTAACATATGCTGCTGCTGGGGTTACTGCCGGTCACTCCCACACTCACTCTCACACTCAGGCCCGTGGTCACTGTCACGGTGACGGCAGAAGCTCAGTGCTCGTTTACAGGAATGTCGACGCTCACACACACACACACACACACACACACACACACACACACACACATAACACTGCATATAAATACTGAACACGTTCTATAAATAAGACTGAGGGGGCGTCACTGAGAGCGCTCAGATCGTCACAGGTAACATGTCACACACATAGGTCATCTTAGGTGGTTACTGAGCATGCTCAGATCGTCACAGGCGTTTCTTTGGAACACAAAGAGTTAAATAAGGAAGACGCTGATGGAGATCAGCTCGTCAAGATGCACACCTGCAGTGGTTTCTCCTCACACAGGTAAATAATACACACATATGACCCCAGTGAGGGCGGGGCTACATGAAAGGGGTGGGGATACTTGATAGGGGCGGGGTCATATGGGTCAAACCCAGTAACCACGCCCCCTTGACTAGATGACAGTAAAACATTTAAAATGTCCCAGACTTTAGTCCACTCCTGTCCCTAACATAGCCCCGCCCCCATGGTCATCTTCACATTATCTGTCTCCATGGTAACCAGTGTCCCCAACTCTAGCCGTCTCTATGGTAACCAGTGTCCATCATCGTATTTGTCTCCATGGTAACCAGTATCCCCCGTCACCCTGACGGAGTGTTTTAGTGTTTATCGTCCAGCAGAGACAAACTTCACATCATGTCACAAGGAAACAGTTTGTAACTTCAGCAGCTCCCTGTTAGGCTCCTCCCCCTGCCCATGCTCCGCCCCCTCCTCTACCTGAGCAGGAGGCGTGTTGTCATTGTCTTAATCAGAGATTCTTCATCTCTGTGGCGTCCAGCATCCAGTGAACATTTATCATGAAGTCTTTAATTCCTCCCGCAGAGCAGCGGGCTTCGTTCACGCACGGCAGCGATGGCGATGGCGATGGCGGTGGCGGTGGCGGCGGCGGCCTCGTTCTCTTTAAATAGTGTGTTGTTTTCGTAGCAGCGTTGCACGTTGTCGATGTTCATATGTACATAAATATCTTCAGAGCTGCGGTGCACAGTCTCTCTCGTTGTGTGTCTTTGCAGGAATGCATCGTCACGTTTCAAAGTGCTGTGCAGAGGAAGAGTTCCTTCACGTCTGTGTGGCAGTCTCACCTGCGGGGGCGCTCACACCTGAGGAGAACAGGAGAGGACACGGGGTTAGAGAGGAGAAGAAGAGCATGGACGACATCTCTGTGGAGCAGGAACATGAAGCAGGTTAGATCAGGACATCACGGCCCAACAGACGGATGATGGACTCAAACACACTCAGGTGAGCTCAGGTGTTCAGGTGCACAGGTATGTGTGTGTGTGTGTGTGTGTGTGGGGGGGGGGGTCAAGCTTTATTTGAGGTTAATTAAGTTTCAGTGTGAACACTTTCTGGCTGCAGGACCCCATGGGGTCTTCCAGGGTCCTGCACAGACTCCAACCTGTGCTGGAGGTAAAAGTGGACCAGAGAACTAAAGACTACAGTGCCTCACACTCCCAGCAGGCTTTGCTGCAGGTCACAGAACAGGTGGAAGTGTGGGGGGGGGGGGTAAAGTTTCAGGTTAAGTTTTAGCCCCGCCCCCTTCAGCGATGAAGACTGTATGATGGAGAGTAAATGCTGACATCAGTCTTTATTTTGGCTTCACTCATATTTTATTAAATTCTTTTTTACATCCCGGTCAGATCATCAGGTTCTGTGAGACTCAATAATCCAGATCATGATATCTGACATAACTGATGCCTTCACCGTCGGTGACTTCTGCTAACTCCACATCCAAAACAGAAGATCTCCTGGAGCTGGATTGAGGTCAGACCCCCTCGGGTAAGAGGGGTGGTCTATCTGAGGATCTGGTTCTGGTCTACGTTTCAGATTTAGATTTAAGAATGAAATTTCACACGAGGTACAAACAGAGAGAGAGACGGCTGTGACCAAAACATTCAGAATACAGACGAACACAAACATGACCCCCGTGTTAGGGTTAGGGAGGGGGGGGAGGGGTGGAGGTCAACAGCCACTTAACCCTGACCCCCAGCACACACCATCTTCTGAACAGTGATCAGCCAATCAGAGACCAGCCTGCAGTGTGTGTGGGGGGGTCCACAGGGTCAGGTGAGTGTGGGGTCTCTGAGGGGGTCCTTGGGTATGGGAGGTCAGCAGGGGGGTCAAGCTGATGCTGTTTTTAGACTGAGGACACGCCCACATGAGTCAGCCCTGCACGTTTGACCCCCGAGGTCAGGTTAGTTTTAGAGTGGGGGTCCTCGGGGGCCTCAGCGATGACTGAGAGCGCGTTCTGCTGAGTCATGGAAAAGTCACACCTGAGGACGAGCTCAGGTGAGAGGAAGGGCCTCGCTCAGCTAATGCTAGTGACGTGTGTCCAAAGCAAAAGACTGTGATCTGTGACATCAGACTGACAGGAAGTGACCGGGCTTTAAACAGGAAGTGGACACTGGTGCAGTTCTCCTCATGTCCACTAGAGTCTGAGTCTGAAACTGAAGCAGGCCCATGTTCACATGTTCATGTTTATAGAAGATACAAACATGTTTAAAGCAGATTTAAACATGTCTACTGCTGAAATAAACATGTTTAAAGCAGATATAAAGATGTTTAGAGCAGATATTAGCATATTTACAGCAGATTTAAACACGTTTACAGGAAAGATAAGCATGTTTGCAGCACATAAAAATATGTTTAAAGCAGCTAAAGCATGTTTACATCAGAGTTAAACATGTTTTCATCAGATATAAACATGAAGCAGTCTGGTTCATAATCATTCTGGTCTCTGTGGTTCATGTCTTTACGTCCTCACTCTGTGGAGGGGAATTCATTCAGAACTTGTCTATCTGGTCTGAAGAAGAGTTTCAGCTTTGATAGGTTTGGGGCGTTGGTGTAGTCATGTAAACTCTTAAGCTCCGCCTCCACTCGCCCTTTCTGTTAGGCTAATGCTAGTTCAACATGGCGGCTGCTGCCCCTCAGACCCCAGTCTGCTGACATGGCCCAGACCACGTCCCACGTGTTCTACGGTCTATGTTAGGTCCACAGGTGTGGTGAGGACAGAAGCTGCTCTCTACAAAGACCACATTCACACAGACAGGAAGAGCAGGAGAAACATGCTGTTCTCAGCAGACAGACGGATGGACAGGTGGACAGTCAGAAGCCAAGGCTTTATCTTTACCTGCACGTTCTCTCGTTTAACTCAAGCTGCCTGGACTGGCAGTCTAACTGTGTGAACCTGCAGGAGCATTTACAGCTGAGAGGATCCTGAACAAACAAGCGCTTCCTCCTCTCTGAGCAAGGCACACAGTGGCTGCAAGAGAAGCAGAGAGAAGAGAGAGAGAGAGAGAAGAGAGAGAGAGAGAAGAGAGAGAGAGAGAGAGGGCTAAGCTACAGAGCAGAAAGGCCGCACACTCACACTCATGCACCCACAGCCCGCTCGCTAAAGTCTGTCAGTGTTGTGGTTTTCAGCCCACCTGGACCTCGGGCTCGGCCATCTTTAATGAGCTTGGGTGCCCGACAGTCAGGGGTGGTGACCTGATCTAAAGCTCACCTCAGACATCACCTGTCCAAAGGATTCACTCCAGGCTGACTAGACTGTCCCTGTCGTCCTATCATAAACACGTCTGTGATTCTGATCGGCCAATGAGAGCCTGCAGACCTGGGATCTGGTTTCTGTTATGTGAGCACGATAATGGGCCTGAAACTGGAGCAGCTGATCGACCGCAGAGTGGATCTATAAATAAAAGCTGACGGTAAACACCTGTCAGAGACTCTGTCCCACACCCCTGATGTTCAAACACAGTCCTAATCCACCTCTGTTCTCTCTCCGTGCTTCAGTCTGCTCGGGTACACGCAGATTTTTGTCATACTGCAGACCAGGGCTGGGTATTTCCAGTAACTTAACAATACGATACGTATCCCGATACACGTAAATTGTGAACATTGACTATGCTTTAAGCAAAATTCTTGACAAGTTTAGTTTTTCCTTATAAGAAGAAAAAGAACAAGGATGAGATTTAAGTGGTTCTACAACTTGAGAGACATAAATTCAGATCCCCAAAGATGGTAGACCTAAGTTAAAATTAAAAACATATGCTTCATTATGTAGCTCGTCTTCTACCTTGAACTCTGCCACTGTTAACATTAGCCAAAGTGTATTTACGACAACTGTCAAAATATTTAGGCCGTATCGATTCTGTAGAATCCGTATCGATACACGTATCCCAAAGAAGTGCGATACGATACTTTGCCGTATCGCAGACTCACAAAACTTCCCACCCACAGACCACAGCTTGGTCCAGTCAGGACGTCCTGGGCAGAGAACAGGTGTGTGCAACGTCTCCATGGCTCCCACACACAGCAGGTCTGAGCCGGACTCACCTGAGGCGGAGATCATCTGAGGGGCCGATGCAGACCCCACACTCCTCAGTATCTGACTGTGGAGTCTAACTGCAGCGCCTGAAGCAGGAAGCAGATAAACGCTCCAACAGAGAGTCGGACTTTATCTCCACGGAGCAGCACACTGATGACCTCCATGACCTCCATGACCCCGGTAACCCTCACGTCTAACTCTGAGTCCTTCATATCTGACACACATTTATGATTTGAGTTCAGCTCAGGCTCTGATGGATGAGCGGTCTACAGCAGGACCAGCAGGAGCTCATGTCCTGGTCCAGGCCTTTGTCACCTGCTCTCAATAAAACAGGGTTAATCTCTAAACAGACCTGAGACCATGTGTCCAAGGACAAACACCATGAACACTGATGTAAAATAATCCAATCTGTGGTTCTAAAAGTACTGGTACGATTAGGGCTGGGAAACATCGATTAGTTCTATTATTCCAAATTATTTTCTGCGGAAGATCAAAAATAATAATAATCATCTTGCTCTAATTATTAATTGTTGCATGCTTGAAAATATAATAACTAAAACATCAGACTTTGCACCAGCACATGTTGAAGCTTTTATTTGTGTCTTAAATTAGATTAAATATTGATGCTTTTCAGCATCTGTGTAGACAGGCTTCTCTGCATTTGAACTTCATAATCAACATTTTAATGACAAAATTACAGCATTGAAACTATAAGTTTGAAAGACTGCTTAGTTTTTGAACAGATTTTGGAAATAAAAAAGCAAACCTTAATCCATGAAACTTTTGTGTCACTTTAATTTTTTCTTTTTTTTGAGAGAAAATGTTGGTTAAGATAGAAAATCAAGTTTCATGGAAAATGATTTTATTTGTAGGTCATATCGCCCAGCCCTGGGTACAGACTGATTTATGTGTCCATGCAGATCCTACCAAATCCTCTGATGCTGTGACAGCAGCAGTAAAACCAAATATTGCACATGCTCCACCCCTGAATGACTCCTAAGATCTGTGAAGACCCGACAGGTTTTTGTTTGGACAATAAAGAACTGAACTGTCCTGAATCTGTCAAATAAAGGTGGAGGATTTACGTGGACGGCTGCACGTCTCATACCCTCACCTTCCTGGTAATGCCCGCCCTAGTTCCTGTCCCGCTCTGGACTCCTCCTCCTTGTGCAGGTGTGTGATAGAAGGAGCCACTGCATTGGTCCAGATTTAGGCGTGTGTGTGACGGATGTTTTATTGGTCCTGAGTCTGCAGATAAGACCAGCTGGGAGACAGAGCACTTCCTCTTTGCACCTCCTGGCCCCGCCCCCTGCAGACTGACCTACGTGCACACACACACTCGCCCAGAGCCCGCTGTGACTCAGCTTGCTGCAGCCCGTGAGGTTCTGCACGCGCTCAGTGTGCTAATGCAATTAAACACCCTGACCTGCTGCTGACACATCGAACACACACACACGTATGAGGGATGGAGGGGGTGGGGGGGGGGCTGTAGCTACACCCCCCTGAATAGACCTGAACCCCCAACAGCTCGGGTCAGGATGAAACCTCTGACCTCTGAACCTACCGAAAATGAGTTTATCATTGTTCATAAACTTTGAACCAATGAGAGCAGACTTTGGTCCTCGTCAGGTCACCCCCGCCCGGCTGAAGAGAGGGTCCACCCATTACTGTTTATTAACCCTGTGACCCCTCTGATCAGGTGAAGGCCCCTGTCATTAGAGTGAGCCCTTCAGTCTTCTCAGGAACTACGTATCCCATAATCCACTGCATTCCTCATGTTCATCATAGCACAGAGAACAGTCTCAGGGGTCTCGCTCATCAGTGTCAGGGTGATAAACACAAAAACAAAACACGTACTTACTATTCTTTCTTTAGCAGGACGTCCGACTTCGGCCTGAAACAGAGAGAGAGAGGCAGGTTAGAGCGAGGAGTCTTTTCAAAGCCACGTTAACGAGAGTTTGATCATTTAGGTCAGCTGATCCACAGCCACCAGTCTGCTCCTCAGGTGTGCTGGACCTCAGAGCTGAAAGGTGGTGACCATCAGGATCCTCCCCTGGTGTCCAAATGACCAAAAACACCTGAACAAAGACGCAGACTTACCTGCATTCACACTGCTGATGCTCCGTGAAGCTGAGCTGGACCGTGTGCTGCGTCATCCTGTCCCTGACCCGCATCACCTGAGCATCAAGAAACAAACATCAGTGTCAATGACAACCACACACATACACAACAACAACAAGATAAAGGCAACAACAACACACATACACAACAACAACAAGATAAGAACAACACACATACACAACAACAACAAGATAAAGGCAACAACAACACACATACACAACAACAACAAGATAAAGAACAACAACAACACACATACACAACAACAACAAGGTAAAGGCAACAACAACACACATACACAACAACAACAGGATAAAGGCAACAACAACACACATACACAACAACAACAGGATAAAGGCAAATACCACACACATACACAACAACAACAAGGTAAAGGCACCAACAACACACACATACACAACAACAACAAGATAAAGGCAACAACAACACACATACACAACAACAACAAGATAAAGGCAACAACAACACACATACACAACAACAACAAGATAAAGGCAACAACAACACACATACACAACAACAACAAGATAAAGGCAACAACAACACACATACACAACAACAACAAGATAAAGGCAACAACAACACATATACACAACAACAACAAGATAAAGGCAACAACAACACACATACACAACAACAACAAGATAAAGACAACAACAACAACACACATACACAACAACAACAAGATAAAGGCAACAACAACACACATACACAACAACAACAGGATAAAGGCAACAACCACACACATACACAACAACAACAAGATAAAGACAACAACAACACACATACACAACAAGAACAGGATAAAGACAACAACAACACACATACACAACAACAACAAGATAAGAACAACAACACACATACACAACAAGAACAAGATAAAACAACAACAACACACATACACAACAACAACAAGATAAGAACAACAACCCACATACACAACAAGAACAAGATAAAGGCAACAACAACACACATACACAACAAGAACAAGATAAAAACAACAAGAACAACAAACATACACAACAAGAACAAGATAAAAACAACAAGAACAACAAACACACACAACAAGAACATGACAAACTCAACAACAACACATATAAACAACAAGAACAAGACAAAAAAAGAACAAGCACACACAACAAGAACAAGACAAAAACAACAAAAACACACATGAACGACAAATGACTTAAACAACATCAACACACATACACAATGACAAAAGACAAGGGCAACACAAAACAACAGCACATATAAACAACAAAACACAAACTCAACAACAACACAAATAAACAGCTATAAAAGACATAAACAACAGTAAGACACATAAAGAACAACAAAAAATAACAACAAAAACCAACAAGACACATAAACAACCAAATGCAAAAAACAAATCACAAAGACAACAAAAACAACAACAAGAACAACACAAAAGCAACAAAACACATAAATTATGAGAACAAAAAAACAAAGCACATAAACAACAACAAAACACAAAAACTACAACTTCACACAAAAACAACAACAAAAACATAAACAACAACAAAACAGTGTCCACACTGAGAATCTCGTCTGTCCCTCGGGCCATCAGACTGTCCAACTCCTAACAGGAAGACTGAAGACGGGAAGGAGCAGAGGCCAATAGCCAATTTTCAGTTTAATTTACATTTATTTATATTTCTGTTTACATCTATGTCTCTTTTATCTATCTTATTATCTACTTTAAATGGTACAACTTCAATCTTAATGTCCCTGAGAGAGTCTTACAAAGAGATAAATAAAGTTTAAACTAATCTAATCTAAACTAAACTAATTTAATTTAATTTAATCTAATCTAATCTAAACCAGCTGAGTTCAGCAGAAACCACAGATGAAAATACACCAGTGTTTCTGGAGTTATAGAGATCGCTGTTCTTGTCACTCAGATTAGAGCTGGTTCCTGTTGGTCCAGATCTTAAAGTTCTTCATGAGACGTGAGGAGGTGTGAGGAGCTGCTGAGGAGCAGACCCTCCTCTGTTATTGGTACGATGAAGAGCCCTGTGGCTCCTCCTCCTCAGCGTTAGCCTGGCCTAAGCTCAGCCCCTCCTCTTATTATTTTTATTTATTTATGTGAACATCACCCTCATGAGAACCAATCAGGAGGTCACGGTGGACCACGGAGAGCAGCTGAGGGTTTGGGCCGTTTTTGGCCGTGATGGTGAGCGAGTGTAAGTTTTTGTGTTTGACCACATAAATGAAAATGGCTGTTGTTTCAGTGTTTATCTCTACAGCCTCTCAGCAGCGTCTGGACTGATTGATTTTCCTGTGATCATATCAGACGTGATGTTCTGGAGCTGGGACAGACGTTCATGTCTCTGATCCATAAATCAGTCCGATCACTCCCTGATGTCCCGACGCTCCCACGCCCCGCCCTGACTGATCAGAGGGTGGAGTCTGTTTAGGATTGCGTCATGACCTTCATAAGAACAAGGCGGATGACGTGAAGCCGGTTATAGGGCGTGTTCATCAGCTGACCTGCAGTGTGATGTTACTCGTTTCCGTGGCGACGCACTCCAAGGCCTCGTCGTTGCAGCAGCCCCCGCAGCGTTTGAGGACGACGCAGGACGGGATGTATCTGTGCTCCGTGTCCTCGGGGTACTGGGTGAAGATGTCCACCAGCTGGTCTCGGGGCTCACACATGCTCTTTTTGATGACCTCGGTGAGAGGGACGACTGCGAGCACACAGAGAGCACAGACTCGAGTTAGAATCAGTAGTAAGAGATAAAAACAAAACAAGAAAAACTAATATTCAAGTAAAGATTTTAAATATAGAGGGGGTGGACAGATGGTAAAATGATCATAATTTATAGAAATAATGATAAGATAAACAAATGAGGAGGAGATAAACAGAATTTAAATAATAAACAAAACAAATATAGTAAAAATATATCTCTATATATTTATAAAACTCTATTACTCTGCTGTCATGATAAATCATCTGATCCTCAGGAACCTGTGCTGTGCCCTCTCTGTGATCAGACATCATTAATCCATCTCAGAGTCTATTAGTCCTTTTCCCAGGGACCTCCTGCCAACCTCTGACCCCACTCTCTGACCTCAGCAATGCGGCGCCAGGCATCATCTATGACCTTTGACCCTGAGCAGCCCACCCTGAATCCTGCTGCTGTTAGCTGTTAGCATATTAGCTTTCCTAACGCAGATGACAGAGGAGGTTTGTTTACTGAATCACATCCAAGTGTTTCTGACAGCTGAGGTCAAACCTCTGGTTTAAAAGACCTGCAGAATACTCACACCCGTGTTTGTTTGTTTGTTTGTTAGGGGGAACACCAGGCCCCTTCCACGCTGACATGGATTTATACCTTTGGTTTGTCACTCAGTCATAATTTTGTCACGTTGATTTGTTTCTATGTTGGCTGATCAGGAGAAACCCTTTTCACTGCGTTAAATAAAACAGAATAATGAGAATATCCTCAGAAACAAACAACAAATGTTGAAGGGTGTTTTTAAGATTAAAGGTTGTAATTCATATTTTAGATTCATTTTACACATTTAGTCTTTTTTAATAATATTAAAACTTATATTTCACCTTCTACTATCTTAGAGAGTTTGTCATTTTAGCTTCAGGGCTGTCGAACATCAGGCTCCATTTTCACGTTCAGATATGTCACACAAACTTTTCTAAGGTCAAACATCGGGGCTGTCGTGTTTCCTCCTCAGGTCAGGGCTGTGCCTCGGCAGCTCCTCTCTGAAGTGGGTGATAATCGGGGGCTGACGGGGCGGACCTCGTGCTGACACCGTCTGAGATTAGCCAAGGCCGTCTCAGACTCTTGTTTTTAAAGCTCTTTGCTGTTTATGGTGTCTCAAAGTCCTCGTGGAGACCTTCAGACCGTCTGACCTTTATCTGCTGAGCACAGCATGGCAGGGCCTCAGCCCTCTGAAGTACACTCCTTCACCTTTATTTATTTATTTATTGATCAGATCGTTTCTCATCAGTGTCATCGATGATGAGACTCAGAGGCTACAGTCTGACTGAGACCTTCTGCGACCACGGGAGAGTCAGGATATTTATTTTAACATAAAGACTGTTATATTTATTCTAACAGTCAGCCTCAGCTCTGATGCTGATACTAAAGCAACAGAAGACAGAGCCCTGGTCAGATCACACCGTCAATCAGCTGATCTGTGTCCATGTTTTTATGTCATGAAGTCAGCGAGGTCGGCGAGTGAAGAGGATTTATCATGAACCTGAGCTCCAAACTTAAACATCTGATGTGTCACAGAGAGGAGACGCAGCTCCTGAAACATCAAGACAGAGACCATCTGATTTTTAATGTTGATCAACGAAACATTAAACCACCCAGAGCTCAGTGTGAACGACTTACTCTGTTCTCACTGTGATCATGTTCAAGCTGCTTTCTGCTGCCGTCTTCACTAAACTAATCACTTCCTATATTTACATTTACATTTACATTTATATTTACATTTATATCTACATTTATATTTATATATATATTTATATATTTATATCTGCTCAGTGCTGCATTAATGAAAGGAGCTCCTGTTGGTCCAGCAGGGGGCGCTGTGGCCGCCTGCTGCTGACAGAGGAGCAGAGGAAGTGTGCAGACTCACCCTCATTCTTACCTTTGTTAATGCTGGCAGTCTGAAACACAAACAGAGACACACAGGTCAGTGTGAGAGAGGGAGGAACAACACACAATACAAAAGAACTCACAACAACACAATGAGACACACACAACATAACACAAAACCACACAGTAGCACAAAATAACACAACACTAAAACACAATACAACACAGTAACAAACAACAGCACAATATGGCTCACAATAACACACAACACAAAATGACACACACAAAAACACAACACAACACACAACAACAAATAGCACAAAATAATATATAACACACAAAAACGCACAATAACACAATATAACACAATTTAGAACACAATCATAACAAACTATGACAAAACACTGACAATTACACACACAACACACCTTTACACACTTAAACACAATGACACAATTTAATACACATTAACTTAATAACTGTGGATTACTGACGTAAGACAGAGCAACAATCCACAATAACAAACATAAACACAACATGATGTCTGCAGGTGTGGGTCTGAGTCTTCAGCAGGGCCTCGGCCCTCATGGGGGGGCCCAGAGTGTAAAGGGGGGGGGGGCAACACAGAAGGAGGAGCAGAATTTAAGGAGGTCTGAGATTTGAACATAAACTATAAAAGAATGTTTGTCTTCTATTACAGTGTTTCAGTAGGAGACCCATCGACCAATCAACCCACTAAACATCAAGCCTTCCGTCTCCTGGATGTTTTACAGGTGAACGAGGACACCAAATAACACGGTGACCGATTACACTGTGACCCCTGCAGCAGTGTCCTCAGAGAGGCTGTCAGAGAAGAAGGACCATAGATCCTCCTGCTGTAATGGCCCAGACTCCTGAATCAGTCCAGGTGGACCAGTGCCGTGGGGACCTGCTGAGATCCTGATCCGGATCATTAAGAGGGACTCAGTCTTTTCTGTGGGACTGACTGCTGCTGCTCATCCCACTACAGCGGTGTAACGAGTTATGTCGCCACCCTGTTCCCATACTCTCAAAATGGACCAAACTAGGGTCCATGTGAAGCGAGCAGAGACCACCTCTGTCAGGAGAGCTGGGAGATGGGAGATGTGTTGAAACATCAACCCTAAAGGATCCAGGAGCAGCTCAGGCCGTAACACCACTGAGGTTTCTGGCTGATGCCCATGTTTCCTCTCATGTGTGGTCAGCGTCACAGCTTTAGGACCAGAGGGCTCTTCTTCTGCAGGTTTAAACCAGCTGATGACTGGTCCCCTCAGGCTCCGCCCACTGGAGCAGAAGAAGTGGCGGCCTGCTGTTAACAGGATCTCCTGATGCTTCTGCTGAGGTCCATTCATAACCTCATGGTCTAACCCACATGAGAACCTGCACTCAGCTGATCCGGATTTTACCACTGACGAGTAAAGACAAAACACCACCGTGCACCGAGCACACGGACACCTGCCGGACACGCTCAGTGGGACGGGCTCCATGAGGTCCAAGTCATTTTCAGAGTCAAACTGGATCAGTTTTTTCCATGTGGGGCTAAACTGCGTGGGGCAGCTGTGTGGGACTTACAGCCGACTCCTCCAAACAGAAGAACTAAAGCAGAATGAGTCTCTGTGGGATGACCCACCGTATTTGGTACCACCCAAATATGTTGTACCTCAATGGGACAGGCTGTAATCTGATTACAGGTAACCTTCTGGATCAAACCAAGTCCAGTCAGAGGGGGGGCACCCTCAATGATACTTGACATAAAGTCAAAAATCTGCTCCTCCTAATTAGTGTTTTAGGACACGACAGTACAAAGATGCTAAACTAATAATTTAAACAGTTTCTGCTGATTTCCCGGGCCTGCGGGTGCGCGAGCTTCTCTCTGATATCACGGTGCTATAAATAAATTATCTGAGCTTCAGCATGCCTAAGATGGTCTAAATCAGTGTAGGTGATAAAACATGAATTCATAGATGGGATTAAATCTGCGTTAACCTCTGTCTGCCGTTCTCACGGTCTGTCTCGCGCAGGGTTGCTCCTTGCTGCGTGGCTGCTGTAACATGCGGAGATTATTGCGTGAGAAAGCGGGACAGCCTGTGTGGGCGCGCGGGGGCATCCTGTGTGTGCGTGAGTCCGTGATCACCGTGAGAACAGACAGAGAGTGGGCTCAGCCCCGCAGGCTGCAGCTCTCCCTGCTCGGTCGTAAACCAGAAGCCCATTCATAAATCTGACATTTTAGCTCGCGCTGGCCCTGACAGTAAAAGCGGGCTTGGCTCCGATGATTATGAAATAGATTTTAAAAGTTAATCTGCGGGTTTGTGTTTCGGCTCATGAATGATCCAGCCTGCTCCAACCGCTGAGCACTGTTCAGAACTTTGAAGGACTTCTCCCTCAGTCTGGTTTCATGAAGTCAGCGCTCTTTAACACGAAATAAAATCATTTAATAAAATCAAGTTTGGATTCTGATGATCAAACCAACACGTTTACTCAATGATGTCAAGTTGAATCAGAAGCTGCACTTGGAATTTGTCTCTTTTTCTTCTTCTCAGGGCATTAGTGCGCCTTTCTTTAGGATTTCATGAAGCGTGACTTGGCACTTCCACAGCGGCGCATAAATTAGCGGGTTTTTGAATGGAGTCTGGCGCTGCGCAGAGCCGTGCGCGTTTTAAAGAAAAAGGGTTAAAAAGGTTCAGAGGAAGGGGCCGACGGTTCAGGGTGACGCAGAGACGAGATGTTCCATATGTGTGTCAGATTATGGGCCATAATTACCATGTTTGATCATGACTGTTTGATTAATAAAGGCAGCTGCTCCAGTCTGATTAAACATCAACACGCGATCACCTGCTCATCAAACAAGCTCACAAACTGATGAAGGATGACGTCAGAGCACTCACCTTTACAGTGGACAGGTGAACTGCTGCCAAAAGGATTTGTACCAAAGTGACAACAAAGTTCATGGTGTAATTCCTCACGAGGAGTCCGAGTGTCTGCGCGCGCCCAGCAGAGAGAATCTATCACACACACACACGCGCACAGTCAAAGATCTGACACACACACACACGCATACAGGGGGAGATAAAACTTTAAAACCGCGGCAAAGCTCGCTCACAAAAAACCAACACACATCCATCCATCCGCGCGCATGATGCGCGTGCACAGCGAGTCCTCTCAGATCCTTACCATCCGAACAAAAAGACCTCCTGATTGGCTGTAAGATCCACACACACAAGCTTTCTGATTGGCTGTTAGATCCACGCCACATCGAACCGACACCTGCCCGGTGCCGTCCACGGACAGAGACAACTTTACGCACGGTGCGCGTGCCGCTCCACGGTCCCGTATACGTTACAGTGAGAGTGTGTTGTTGTGTGCGGCAGCGTATGCGCTCGCGGAGGGTTCGTTAGAAAGTGGTCCTGTTTCTTCTTCGTGTGCTCCTCTCTTTTCGCTGCTTCGGTCCTCCAGCAGCTCGTCCTTCTTCGTGTCTGTCTGCGCTTCTCAGGCGGTATTAAAGGTTCCTGCTCACAGCCAGTGAGGGGGCGGGGCTGCCAGGGAGCAGAGCCAATGAGAAGAGAGAGAGAAGGCAACACACACACACACACACACACACACACACACACACACACACACGCTAAGTCACACACGATTCATTCATGATGAGCAGTTTCCATGTTCACGGGAATTTCCGTTAACGCCGCTGCAGACAGAGACACCACGAGCCATTAACGAGGATAAAAGAAGGATAATTATTCCTTTATTTGTCAAATCAACGTGAATAATATATTTAATTATATGGCACTTTAAAAACAGTGGTTTACTCACAGCTTTGACAACAGAAGCTAAAGCATGACAGCTGAAACATGAATGAGAAAAACAACAGAACAACAAAAAAACTAAAGAGTTTAAAACAGCCTGAAGAACCACAGACTCAACAAGAACCTCTCCGTATGTCAGGAGAACCCAGAGGACACAAGAACAGAGAATAAGACCACAAAGACCACACGAAGAATAAAAAAAGATGAAGATGAAGAAGAAATCAGAGACAGGAGAGTAGACAGGGAGGATGGTCTTCAGAGCAGAGTTCAAACACTGAGCTCTGTTGGGCGGACGAACCTGCTCGATGTCACAGCCTTCAGACCGGTGACCTTGGTCTTTGCACATGACCTTCAATACCTGATCAGTCAGTGAAGGTTAGACGAATGTCACTGTCAGCAGCTCCACTACATGTCCCAGAAACTTTGAGGTGGCACTTCTGTTTCCAAACATGCTCTGAGAGCTTCAGTTATTCCAGCTCATCCATGATGTGGAGTCATGAAGAGCCCTCAGATCAGCGCAGGACGCCCCGTCCCAGTCCAGGAGCAGACGAGGAAGGGTGAAGAAAAGTTTACAGAGAGGACAAGCAGGTGAAGGTGAGGACAGGTGAGGTGGGACACAGGGAGACAGGAGTAACTAACACAAGAGCTCTGAGAGCACAAACCGCCCCACAGTACTGAGCTGAGACTCTGTCCGCTCAGCTGGACCTCTCGGTTTTGTGTGTTCACCTCAAGTGGTGCCCCAGTACTCTGAAGGGCTAAGACCAAGGGCTACACAGTCCTCGAAATGAAGACAGACTGGGACCTCACCTGAAACTAAGGGGTAAGAGAATTTCCCATAATACACTGCATTGCTGACAAGAAGGCAGAGCAGAGACCAAAGGAAACATAATTATAAATAATTATAATCACAAAGTAAATATTAATCATGTGTTAAAGCTGTGGTCTTGGTACATTTTAATAACACCGTTTATAAGGCCGTTATGGTCCTATGGTCCAATCTACGCCGTTCCCGGCGGTTCGGGTTGGTCCGTGAGTCCATCCAATCCCCTGTCTCCCCTGCTCCACACCGTCTCGCCCATGGTCCCGCCTCCTCCCCACTACCTCGCTCATGTACCGGTGATCAGCTAGCAGCACAGCTACTGAAGCATCATGGAGTCGGGAGGAAGAAATATGAGCAATACAGGTCCCAACGGAGACTCAACATTGGAGAATCGTATGGTGGAAAAAGCTGCAGAATGATTTGGGATTGTTGAATCCGGCCACCGGCTGGCAAACGACCGCAGCACCGGCTGCAGCACCGGCCGTTCCGCCCCTGGTTCAACAGGTAATAGGCTCTGTCAATAGATTTTAGCATAAGTTAGCCACGCATCATTAGCATTGTAAACTGAGCTGGTGAGGACACGCCGAGAAAGATAAATCCTCGCCCACAATCGGCTCCGCTCTGGCGACGCCAGACCCGCTTCGCCACCGGTCCAATTGAAATGGCTACCGCTGTGTGTTACAGGGGGATGACTGTCGTGTTTGTTACTTTCAGCTATACAAAATCTCATTTATCTTCAGCGCCAATGAGTATTTTCTGCCGGCCGGCTTCTTGCTCTATCGGAGGGGGCGTGTTGTTAGGAGGTGACACGAGCTAGGGGGCGGGATCTTGGAACACTGAGGGGAGGAGTGAGTGAAGGGGGGGCAGGCTGCGTTTTTCAAATCTGTCTCAACAGCCAAACTGGTTTTCAGATCAAAGACCCTAGCTTTAAGTTGTTGGTCACATTTTAAAGTTTCTCATTATAAGAAGCGAGCCTTCACAGCTGTGGCTACAGTTATTGTCGCATCTGCCTACGTCAGCGGCTCTGGGGAATCAAATGGAGTCTCTTTTCTCAGCAGCGTGTTTTACGCCTCCACCTTGGCCTTAAACAGAGGGCTAAGGTGGAGGGATACTGGGTAGAACTGGGATTAACTTTTAGTCTCCAGTGGGGACAAACCTTCAAAAATCCTTGATCCACATCATTATTCAGAGCCCACCTGATCCTCATTCTTCTCCACATGTCGCTGATCATTCAGAAACTCTTCATGGTCCTGTTCTCAGACTGATGGCAGAAGCACCTCCACCTCTGAGGTAGAGTTTTGTAGTTGGCGACTCTCTGGGTGGATCCGAATAGTCCTTCCCAAGTCCTTTCCTACCCACTTTACCTTAACCCCGATAAAAAACGTCACAGGGTCAAGAGAAGGAGGGAAAAAGACGAGAGGAAAGGAGAACTGTGGCCAAAGAGGAATTCGACCGCACTTTCACTTTGATGTCATATTAATGTGATGACGATTACTTGTGACGTAGGTAAGCTACAGCGAACTACAATGTTCTGAAAATGAACTACAAGAAGCTCATTTGTCCTCTGCCTTATCTCACAGGGTCGTGTCGTGTCTTCACTGGTTAACATGAACAATCCCTGATCAGAGGATTCACCTGTGATGGTGTTTTGTCTTTGGTCATGCAGTGTGTGTTTCCTGCTCACAGCTGTGAGGTTAGAGCATCTATAAATGTGGACAATCTGAAGCCTGATAATACAGCAGACTGTCAGAAGCACTATTCCCCCTGTTTCATTCACATATATCATCATGAACATTGTTTGAATTTATTATATTTGGAGTATTGTAAAAGTCTTTTGTCCTTCTTTTATCGATTGTTTTTAATAAACGTTATTAGGCCTCATCGTTCTGTCCCTTCTCCATCGTAACCTTCAGCAGGAGCCGTATTTATACACCTCACGTGCCGCAAGGCATTATGGGGCGTTTTCTTCTCCTTTCTTTTTGAAAAGGATGGTCCAGTTTTTCCTAAGCTAAAGGAGATATTAAAGGAAGCAACGACCCTCCTTTCCTTAACCCTATAAAGCCAATTGTATCATATTTGATACATACTTTTATAATACCTCTATCTACTCAACATGATCAACATATTACAAAAAAAATATCTGAATACAATCAGATAAATAATAAAAATGTCCTCAAATGGATTATCAGTTGTCAAAAACACCTAGTGTATCAAATGAGGTACGAAAAATCTATATGTTGAATTTTGTGGACATTTTAATTTTTTTTAGGATTTTAACAGAAAGTGAAACAAACATTTCAGCTCCAAAAAATTAGAATTTTCTGGCTAAAATCTATGGTCTTGGGCCTTAAAGGGTTAACTTTTGGAGAATTCGAACAGCACTTATTATGGCCAACGCTTAAGTGCTTTCTTCAGTAAGGAAGGTTCCTTATTAAAAAAAAAAAAAAGGACTATTCGGATGCACTCTGTGGTCCCAGACACAGCCTCCATGTTGTGTCAGCCATGTTTGTTGCTCTGGAACTTTAGTCCATTTTTGTTTTCGTAGAGAGAAATGTGACGGAGCAGCGGCTGCAGCTCCTCTCTGATCAAACCTCCACCTGTGTCCACCTGTGGGTCTGCAGAGGACACACTCGGGGCGCCAGTGGTGCAGTTGGATAGTGCGCTTGGTCAGTGATCGGGAGGTTGCAGGTTCAAGTCCAGCTCCGGTCGACACATGGCGATGTGTCCTTGGGCAAGACACTTAACCCCAAGTTGCTCCCACTGCTGCGTCAGTGGTGTGTAAATGGGCATGAAAGAGCGTGAATGTGTTAGAGATACTGATGGATAACTAACATAGAAACTTTGAACCATCAGTGAGTGAATGGGTATGAATGGGTAGGTGTGACCTGCGGTGTAAAGCAGATTTGAGTAGTCAAAGACTAGAAAAGTGCTATAGAAGCTCAAGTCCATTTAGTCCATTTACCATTCCATTACATTTACTCAGGGTTCTGGGACACACAAGGCTGACGGCTCTGAGGACCTACTACAGTCAAGGCACTTCTACTACAGCTCATCCTCCTTCATCTCTCCTCTCCGTCTCTGGTTGTCTCAGTTACAGATGCAGGGCTGAGGGTCAAAGGGTGAGCGGTGAAGGGGCTGAGGTCTGACTATACGTTCATTCAGACTGACTCTTGAAGAATCACTGAGGGAAGCCCTCAGGTTCATTGAGGTCATTTTATAGAAGTATAATCAATGATATTCTTACTAAAAATAAGAATTTATGGTAGTGATGAACTCATGTGTGCCCAGACCACAAGGTCATCCCTACCATATTTGTCTCTGTTAAGTATAAATGTATTAAAGACCTCTGGATACACGTACATGCATAGATACATAAAGTAAATATATATTTGTATATACACATGCATACATACAGGCACAGACAAAGGGGCTAAAAATAAGAATTGATGAATGAGACAAACCCATGGACATGGGCTTCAACACATTTGTCTTTGTTGAAAATAAATAAAGGTTATTATGGATGTATAATCAATGTGGCCATGGGGAGAAAGATCTATCTAATATTTACATATATACATCAATCAATCAATTTCCTTTATTTAACCAGGTAAAAACTCATTGAGATTTAAAACCTCTTTTTCAAGAGTGACCTGGCCAAGATGGCACATTACATACAGACATTATATATTAACATATAATGAATATAATCTGTAGAGGAATGGTGTCGATTAATATAGCACCATGTTTCTGAACTGTTATTAAAATGGTTTAACTGATCTAAAAGTCTGGATTCATGTTAAATGATGTTTCTGTTGGTGGTTGATGCTCATGGAGTGGAGCAGGTCATCATGACTGTTTGTCCAGGTCACTCTGATATATGAGCTGCTAGCAGGGACTACCATGGACTTAATTTAGCTGATCTGAAGTTAATACCAAGAACTGTAATGATAATGAAGCCGGGCTAGAGGAAAGACCAAATATTTGGAATTGTAGTTTTTGAGGCTTTGTGACTCCACAGCAGCAGGCAGTCTACACCAAGGATCCCAGACCACCTACAAGACCAGAGCCAGAGACGAGTACAGGAGCAAACAAAAGGGGCAAAGGGAGATATGGAGAAAGAGAGAGAGAGATAGAGCCCAATGTGCCAGATCCACCCAGCAGTCTAAGCCTATTGCATCTCAACTATGAGTCTAAGCTCTGGACTATGAGCTGGTCCCTAACTGAAAGCTTTATCACAGAGGAATGTTTTAAGTCTAACCTTAAAGGTAGAGAGGGAGTCTGACTCCTGAACTGTGGTCGGTAAATGGTTTCAGAGAAGAGGAGCCTGATAACTGGAGGCTCTACCTCCCATACTACTTCTACAGATTGATGGTACCACGAGCAGGCCAGCATTTTGGGAGTGTAATGTTCTAGAGGGGTTGTACGGCACTACAAGCTCTGTAAGATAGACTGGTGCCTGGAGGCTGAAATGATGGTGGAGAAATATTAATTAGAGAAGAATAGAGGGAGGCTAGGGCAAAAGTGAGGGTTAATGTGCTTTATTTGTGTTGTTTGACAGAGAAAAGGGACATTTGCGAGATCAGAGGGCTGGGCTCTAGCTGTCCTATGAAGCCGCCAGACTCTGATGTCACCGAGGCATGAAGGGCTGCTGGATGCTGTAGGAGACAGCGTTGTTGGAAAGTCTGAAAAGCCGATCCAGAAGGATGTCTTAGTCCGAGGGAGTGTGTTTTTAATGTGCAGCTGTCTGCCCGAGGTAGTTTTTGAGAGGGAGGTGTTGCTGACGTGGGGAACCGCCCGGCTCCTGCTGCTCGGAGGAGGATGCTGGTGACTGGATACCTGCCCGGGCTGACGGAGGCTGAACATCTGATGCTGTCGAGCTTAGAATAACAGCAAGCAGCTAGAAGAGCTGAGAGGAAACAATGTCTGACCTAAGGAGCTTCTGATCGTTGGTCTAAGGTTAGCTTATTCCTCGAGCCAGAGGAGTGTGATCAGGAAAGGTGAGCTCAGGTACGTTTGGCAGAGGGAATGTGGTGTGTTCCAGGTGTGGCCTGCTCCTAACGTTGTTCAAACCAAACTGCATGTTTCACAGACACTGCTGAATACTGAAGAGAGCCAGATGAAGCATGAAGACAGTGTTTCCGTGTCACGAGTCTGCAGCTGCTGCATCAGTACGTCCACCGGTCCAGAAAGCATAACCGAGCCATGACACGCCATTTCCAGACAGTCCCCCTGCATCCTGTCTGTGCTGCTCACAGATGACAAGATGAGGAGAGGAGTGAAAGAGTATGAGGTCAGCTTGAATGACAACAGACTCATCTATGTCAAATCTACAGTGGAGTATTCTGATATCACCTGCAGCTTTCTTTCTGTAAATAGACTGACCACGTATTTCCAGCAAACCAGTGTGGAGCTGCTCTGCAGGAGTGGGCTGAGGTGCATGAAGTTGAGCCTGGCTGATCATGTGATCGTCCAACATGTATGAAACCACCCACATCCAGACTGTGTGGAAACTGTCCTGAGTGAGAGGAAGATGGACCGGGACTCTGTAACATCTGACTGAGACTGAAACTCGCTCACACACTCTGACTCTGCAGGAACCTCCAAACTTTATGTAAGACGACACAGTGGACATAACTCAGAGCAGGTGTGCTGCATCCTGATGCATGCTGGGATTGATCCTGGAGCGGGCTTGTTTAATGCTCCGTGCAGACTCTGTGACCTCCAGCAGAGTTTGTTCTCCTCTTTGGGTCACCGAGACGGATCAGTGCACGTCTGGAAGCTTCTCAACGCTCCACGCTTACACATTTACACTTCCTCTCTGCTCACTAAAACTCTCTCTCTCTCTCTCTGTAATGTGCCACAGTCACATTTGGTAGGAATCAATAGTTCCAAAATTGTACTACAGCATCATCCTGTGGCCAACGTCGTCATATATTCTACAGTATTTCATATTTAACAAGGTTTCATATACTCTACAGCATTTTTGCTCATATTTTAAAGTGTTTCATACATTTCACAGTGTATTTAATATATTTTACATTATTTCATATATTTTACAGGAAATCTCATATTCCTTACAGTATTTTTCATATTTTACAGGGTTTCATATATTTTCATAGTATATTTAAAGGGACTGTGAGGAGTTTCTAAGTAATAACAAAAAAGTCTCCCTTTTAGATATATGCCTGATGGAAATACACACTTTAAGATGAGTTTTATAGCATCAAAATAGGTTATCTATAAATGCTATTCCTTAGCTTCACGGTCGGGTTGGACAGGGCTGGACTGGCCTGGATACTCAACTTCAGGAACAAGACAATTAAAACTAGAGCAAATTTATATTATTCAGACACGTCTTAGAGCACCGGGCTGTAAGCAGCCATATATAGCCAGCTACAAAACTACGATACTAAGTTTTCCAAAAATTGCTTGTTGTCACACATCAAAAACTACCGCTACGTAACTAGAAAGAGATACATTACCTCGTGGCTTTGCATCCTGTAAGTTGTTGAAAAAAGAAGTTGTAAAGCAATGCAGAGTTCTGAGGAAGGTCTAAGCTGCATTCATTAGCATCACAACAAACACACGCTTTGGCTTGGGTCACGTCTTTTGGTGCGGTCCAGTTGTAGTCAGAAGTAGGAATTTCTGAGTTTCGAGTAGGAAACTGCAACTGGAACGTTCCACGAAGTCTGAATTTCCTACTGGGAACTCGGTGAAACCTCGCCACCCCCGAGTTGACAATGGAAGATGGATGCCCCCAGTGTGAACAGTTATTTAGCTCCTGTAATAATCCATTTATTTGCACTTCTGACTGGGGTGTGTCGCTCTAGATCAGCTGTATACATAGTATTGTTAGACTTATATTTACAAAAATGCTGCCATAGTGATAATCACACTCTTCATGTGATATTTGTGAACAACAACACATGGCGTGCTAACAACAGCTAACAATAGCCTGGTAGATCGGCATGTTTTTTTCTGACTTCAACTGGAACGCAGATAAGTCAGAGATGATGTCACTCCCAGTCCCGAGGTTACCTGAACGCAGCATTACGACAGTCGCCGCGCGTGCTCATGGGTAGCAGAGTCTTTATTTTGCTGGTAATAGATTCTCCTCATAGCACCTTTAATATGTGTTGCATCACTTCATATTAAATAATGGTTTCATATATTTAGTGAATATGTCACATACTTTGATTATCTCTTCAGGGTTTGTTTTTTTTTTTTCAGATAATTCTGATATTGTCTTCTCTGCACCACAGTTGTTCTGTTGTTCTTACGTCTGTCTGTGACCAAATTTCAAAAACTTCTTGGTGGATTTCAGTGAGTTTTTAGCGTCCGTCCAGCCCAGATCTTCTCCTCAGTCTCATGTCTGATACAGCAGAGCTCAGATGAAGGTTCCTCAGCTGTTCACTGTTGGACCAGCAGATGAAGATGTTTCATGTTCTTCAAACAAACACAGTGACACAAAAGGAGAATGGAAAGAGGAACTAGAGTGAGTTCTTCTCTGAATGTCAGTAAATATAGTTCCTGTACTACCTCAGAGGTGTAGTTTCTGTCCCCAGGTGTCTCCACCTGTGTGGAGGATCATAAATCACAGAGTTTAGATGAAGACTGTAGGATCTCCACCAGCCTGAGGACGAAGAGCAGCGTCTGCGTGACCTCCAGCCTGTGATTGTGCTGATAGCTCACTGTACAGCCTGTCTCAGTCTCATATCAGGGTCACACTCATGTTTAGTCTGGACCAGAGGCTCTGCGATTACACCAGGGTCGGCCCAGCAGAGACCTTCACCCAGAAGATGACAGCATGAACGATGCTGATGTGAACAACAACGCATCAGCAGTGATGGCACGGTGATGGAGGAGAGGTGGAATTAAATAAGCCTTGGCTTCTACCTTTGGTCAGGTTGAAAACTTTGAGCTTTTATTTTGATCCTCTGAGCTGTTTTAATGCAACTGCTCCAAAAGTAAATTCATTCAAACATTTATTCATTCATTCATTCATTCATTCATTCATTCATTTATTCAATCATTTATTCATTCATTCATTCATTCATTCATTCATTCATTCATTTATTCATTCATTCATTCATTTATTCAATCATTTATTCATTCATTCATTCATTCATTCATTCATTCATTCATTCATTCATTTATTCAATCATTTATTTATTCATTCATTCATTCATTCATTCATTCATTCATTCATTTATTCAATCATTTATTCATTCATTCATTCATTCATTCATTCATTCATTCATTCATTCATTTATTCAATCATTTATTCATTCATTCATTCATTCATTCATTCATTCATTTATTCAATCATTTATTTATTCATTCATTCATTCATTCATTCATTCATTTATTCAATCATTTATTTATTCATTCATTCATTCATTCATTCATTCATTCATTTATTCAATCATTTATTTATTCATTCATTCATTCATTTATTCATTTATTCATTCATTCATTCATTCATTTATTCAATCATTTATTTATTCATTCATTCATTCATTCATTCATTCATTCATTCATTCATTCATTCATTCATTCATTCATTCATTTATTCAATCATTTATTTATTCATTCATTCATTCATTTATTCATTCATTCATTCATTCATTCATTCATTTATTCAATCATTTATTTATTCATTCATTCATTTATTCAAACATTCATTCATTCATTCATTCATTCAAACATTCATTCATTCATTCATTCATTCATTTATTCAATCATTTATTTATTCATTCATTCATTCATTCATTCATTCATTTATTCAATCATTTATTTATTCATTCATTCATTCATTTATTCATTTATTCATTCATTCATTCATTCATTTATTCAATCATTTATTTATTCATTCATTCATTCATTCATTCATTCATTCATTCATTTATTCAATCATTTATTTATTCATTCATTCATTCATTCATTCATTCATTTATTCATTTATTCATTCATTTATTCAATCATTTATTTATTCATTCATTCATTCATTCATTCATTCATTCATTCATTCATTCATTCATTTATTCAATCATTTATTTATTCATTCATTCATTCATTTATTCATTCATTCATTCATTCATTCATTCATTTATTCAAACATTCATTCATTCATTCATTCATTCATTCATTCATTCACAAAAGAACAAAGCTAACGTCCACAGAGCTGCACTGCCTGAAGTGTCCACATGGGGCTGACAATGAAAATCAAAAGTTAGAGGGAGGAGAGTGAAAGGTGGAGGAGGTGGAGACAGAGGATGGAGGAAGGAGAGATACAGAGGGTGGAGGTAGGAGTCTGACAGTTAAAGGGTGGAGGGATGAGAGTGGTTATTTCTATAGAGACCACACATGTTAAAGGTGCAGCAGGTGGAGTCAGAGGGTGAGTTTGAAAATCCCTTAATTGACTTTCCTAACTGAAGAAATGACCCGGGAGTGTTTCTGCATCTGTTGGAATTCTCCAACAGTTAAGGAAAGGAGGGTTGTTGCTTCCTTTATTATCTCCTTTAGCTAAGGAAACACTGGACCATCCTTTACAAAAGGAAAGGAAAAAGAAATATCCCATAATGCTTTGCTGCAGGTGATGTATATAAAATCTGAACCCGCCTGACGTTTACAGAAACTTAAAGCTATGGTCTATGATTTGGAAGCTTGGTACATCTTAATAACACCGTTTATAAGGCCGTCATGGTCCTATGGTCCGATCTACGCAATATAAAGACCAAAAAGAATGAAAAAAATCCATTCGTTCGGATTGGTCCGTGAGTCCATCCAATCCCCTGTCTCCCCTGCTCCGCACCGTCCCGCCACCTCCCCACTACCTCCCTCATGTACCAGTGAGCAGCTAGCTGCACAGCTACTGAAGCGTCATGGAGCCGGACAAGACCAGCACCAAAACTGGGAGGCCTCTTCTGTTACCCTCCACATCGAAGGAAAGGAAACGTAAAAGTTTTGAGGAAAAGGCTGAAGTAAGGAAGAAAAATGAGCAATACAGGTCCCAACAGAGACTCAACATTGGAGAATCGTACGACCGGTGGAAAAAGCTGCAGAATGATTTGGGACTGAAAACTGACGCTGAGACAGCCGAATTTCTGTTGAACAGGTAATAGCTTTGTTTACTACAGTGGGAGATGTCTGCTGAATAACTCTGGTTAGTCTGTGCCTATACCGGCTAATGACTGAACGTTGTTGGTTGGAGCGGGTAGGCTCTGAAATGGCTACCGCTGTGTGTTACAAAGGGATGACTGTCGTGTTTGTTACTTACAGCTATGAGAAATCTCATTGTTGGTGCTGCTGATATTTTCTGCCAGCTGGCTTCTTGCTCTATTGGAGGGGGCGTGTTGTTAGAAGGCGACACGAGCTGGGGGGCGGGATCTTGGAACACTGAGGGGAGGGGTGAGTGAAGGGGGGGGCAGGCTGCGTTTTTCAAATCTGTCTCAACAGCCAAACTGGTTTTCAGATCGTAGACCCTAGCTTTAAGAAGCAGAAAGGACGACGAGGTGTCTGGGACTATGAAAAAATGTAGGCTATCTGATAATAAGTTAAAAATGTTTTGCAGGTAAAGAGATAAATGTATGCTTTAAAGTCAGTGCTTTCAAAAGTCTAACCTTTAGTTTATTTCTGTTAATCATTTTTAAAATGGTGGACAGAAAAACAGTTAAATGTTATAATTTATATATCACTTAATTTAAAGCCTTTCTTTTCTCCACAACCTCCTACAATGTTAATGAAAAATAAACAACTGTGGTTCCTTTATAAATATTATATATAAGTTGCCATGTTTCCATCAGTCTTCATTTATGAAGTAAATTATGACAATAATAAGACAGAACAGTGGATTGTTCATGTCAACAGGCAATAAATCATTGTTGCATAAATATGACATCAAAGTGAAAGTGCAGTCAGATTCCTCTTTTACTGCAGTTCTCCTTTCCTTTCCTCTTTCCCCTCCTTCCCTTGACCCAGTGACGTTAAGAGAAAGTGGATAGGAAAGGACTTAGGAGACTATTGGAGTGCACAGAGAGTTCAGGCCGCAGTGACCCACTGGCTCGGTCTCCTCTCTGCTCTTTGGTCTGATCTGAGCCTCAGGATCAGACTCAGGTTTGTGCAGACGTGTCTGAGAGGCTGATATATAGATTATTTAAATAAATCTACTCTTGTTTTCCTAAAACAAGTTGACTTTGCCTCTATTTGCATTAAATTATGTATATGGAGAGAGAAAGAAAAAGAGCGTCAGGGCGATCAACACTTGGTGCCTCCATCTTACAGCTCTGCACTGTTTTATGATATCTAATAAATTTAGTTTATCAACACTGCACCAACATCTTTAATGAGATTATCAGGCAGAAATAACAGTTTTCAGGATGAAGGAGGTCACATGTCTTTGAGAGTATATTTCAGTACTGAGTAGTATTCCTGCTGAAGGCGTCTTTTCACAGCTCTCCTTACAAACAAACTCAGTGAAGTTCATCCAGACGTGTTCCTGAGCTTTAATGAACAGATCACTGATGATCCTCTGCTGATCATCACCGTGTGTTTCTCTGAGACAGTCAGTGATCAGTCTGCTCGAGGGTGGAGGTTTGATTTTGACATTGGTGAAGACATGAAAGTGCTCCAAGCCATCACCCCTGAAAGTTTGTATGCATGACAGTTATTTCTAGTCATGTAGAGCTGATCAAACTAACAAGCAAAAAGAAGGTAAACATTTTTCTAGATAACATAACTCTAGCCTCTACTCATCCATCTCTACTATCTAGCTCCTGACAAAAATATTTTAATGCATGATACATGAACAGTGGGACAATTTAGGATGCAACAATCATCAATTTTAATAGTATGGTTATAGTCTAAGGAACAAATACAGTTTCCCAGTTATTACCCATAAGTGTAATTCATTCCCCAACAATATGTTTGTGTAAAATCCTGTTTGTTGTCTGAGGTTTTATTGTATTTTTCTACAAACTTTTAGATGTTTGCTGAATTCAACACACAAATGATACATGGATAATAAATAAAATAACCAAAACATGTATCTCTTTGGCATTAAATACGAGCGTTTTTTTTTTTTTTAAGTTATAAAGATACATACTATGCTTGTGTTTTATGTTAGGGACCATATGGTAGTGGCATAATATTGATAGGGATGTGTCCCTAGTGTCCCTATCCAATTCTACGCCCCTGAATCTGCTCCTGTCTCATCTGCTCTAAGACAAACTCAGAAACATCAGAACAGAAGATTGAACAGCTTTAGTCTCTTTTCACCTCTTTAGAGCTGTGGCTCAGTACTGTGCTGTTTTATTTCTCCTCTGCAGTGATGTCTCATCAGGAAAGAGCGTCCACCTTTATGTTCATAAGAAATAAAATCAACAGACTCAGTCAGAGTGTGCTGCTGGAGCGTCAGCTTCAGTGTTATGGGAACAAACTTCTCCAGTTTTGGTTTCTTTGTGTTTGTTGCCCCTCAGCAGGTCTGCCTTAAAACACCGTCACCACAGAAATACTTTGGTTCATCAGATGTGTGCTGACCAGATTTAAAAATCATCCTTAATCTGCAGAAATCAAAGTGTCTGCCTCGCTGCAGTGGAGGAGCTGTGAGGCCTTCAAGTCCGTCTGTTACTGATCGTTAAAGTTTTGTTTGTTGAGAAAAATGAGTCAATACATTTATAAATTAGGTGGATTTGCTGTTCATCATGAGACTGGGATCCACATTCAAGATTTCCTGCTGCTTAGCAGAAGGTTTTTTCTTGAGCCATGATGGAGGGATTCATGATTGGCTATATGGATTCATGTTGGTGTTGGATGGATATATATATAAACATATATCTCTCTCTCTCTCTCTCTCTCTCTCTCTCTCTCTCTCTCTCTATATATATATATATACACATATATATATACATATATATATATACATATATATATATATATATCTATATATATATATATATATATATATATATATATATACATATATATATCTTTATATATAAATATATATATAAATATATATATTTATATTTATATATATATATATATATATATATATTTATATATATATATATATTTATATATATATATAAACATATATATATATATATATATATATATATATATATATATATATGTTTATATATATATATAAATATATATATATATATATACATTTAAGTATATGTGTATTTCATATGTATATATGTATCTAAGCATATACAGTATGTGTATCCATAAAATGAAGAGCTTTATGCTCTATTGTAAAGTGTCTTGAGATAACACTTGTTATGAACTGGCGCTATAGAAATAAAGATTGATTGATTGACAAATTAAGAGCTGGCAGTCTTGTCCTGTCCATGTTCATGTCTGTTAGGGTTTGTGATGTGCGTGGCCGGGGAAAGATCCACATACAGGGATGTATCTTAACCAGTGTTGTGTGTAACGTTTACAAAGTAATGGGTTACAGTAACGTATTTACTTTTTCAGGTAAAAAGTAAAGTAACGCACCACTACAGAAAATTTGGTAACGAAACTTAGTTCCTTTTTTAATGTGGCGCGACTTTACTTTTACCACAGACAGATGTGACACTGATGGTTCCTTCTTAGCTGCCTGCATTGTAGCCAAGCGTTGCAGCGTTGGCAAGTCTGCTCTTTATAAGCGTCTAAGGGCCGCAAATCTCGTGAGTCACTGCCGCGACTTTTTGTTCTTGTTTCTAAACGTGAAGTTTCTTCTTGTGGCTCTTCTGTCTGTGTGAATCCCCCTGATTATCTTCCAGCTCCTAACAATAAAGTAAAACACGACTGCAGTAGGCAGTTTGTCCACTTCCTCGTTTCCTGGTTATCGTGCACGCCCCCAAACACACTCATGCACATGGAGCATGCTCCAAAGCCAAAGATGACAGGTCTGCTTATTATAAGTGACGGTCTTTTCTTGAATAGATGCTTGGCACTGTGATACTGAAATGTAATATAGATGAACACTAACACACTTTTTGTAGATTTCTCTTTTTTTAAAAGTCATATATCACATTAGGAAAGGAAAAAAACAAAGGTTGCTTATTTTGGGCTTGTTTTTATCGACCTGGTTGCTTATTTCAAGAGCAAAACATGGAAACACGGCAGGAGCTCTGATTCCACAGAGTTTGAGACATTTTATAAAATAAAGAGCAAAAAGAAATAACTGTTATCTTCTCTGTAGTAGAAATTTTTGTAGGCCTTCACATTTGGGAACAGATATGGGGTTCTGTCCAAAGTTGAGCAATGTAAAAGTAACTAGTAACATGAAAAGTTACTTTTCATAGAGGGTAACTAAGTAAAGTAACGAGTTACTTTTTTAAGAAGTAACGAGTAATGAGCAAACACTACTTTTTAAAAGTCACTTCCACTGGTCTGACCCATACAGACTCTTCGAGCATGAGACAGATGCTAGTCTGGTAATTATCTACAATCTGGAGGTCGAGGGTTTGAGCCCAGCTCAGGCAGGCACATGTTGATGTGTCCTAGGGCAAGACACCTAACCCCAAATGTCTCTCCCTGCTGTGTCAGGGAGTGTAAATCAGTGTGAGAGAGTGAGGCTGAGACACAGACTGATGCTTATTTACATTTTCATTGTTTATTTCTAAAGAAAAAGGTGATTTATTGTACAGTAAGAACACTTAAGGGCTTGTTTTTGTTAACATAAATTCATGTAATCTGGCCTCACTTCTTAATGTGAAGCTTTGTCCATCTTCAGGAGGCTGTTTCCTGACTGTAGTTTTTACAGTCTGTCTGTTTGATAATTTTAATAAAACCAGTTCTCTGATTCTTGATTCAGTTTCAGTAATGACAGACTCCCAGGAGCACGTCTGTAACTCCCTCATGTATTAAAGAGACTGTGAGGAGTTTTTAAGTAATTACAAAAAAGTCTCACTTTTAGATATATGCCTGATCAAAATACACACTTATTGATGAGTTTTATAGCATCTAAATAGGTTATCTATAAATGCTATTCTTTAGCCTCCTGGTCGGTTCGTACAGGGCTGGACTGGCCTGGATACTCAACTTCAGGAACAAGACAATTAAAACTGAGCAAATTTATATTATTCAGACACGTCTTAGAGCACCGAGCTGTAAGTAGCGATATATAGCCGGCTACAACTACGATAATAACTTTTCCCCGCATTGCTTGTCGTCACACATCAAAAACTACCTCTACGTAACTAGAAAGAGATACATTACCTCGTCGCTTTGCATCCTGTAAGTTGTTGAAAAAAGAACTTGTAAAACAATGCAGAGTTCCGACAAAGATCCATGCTGCAGCCATTAGCATCACAACAAACACATTTGGCTTCACGTCTCCGGTGCGTTCAAGTTGTAGTCAGAAGTAGGAATTTTGAGCTCCGAGTGGGAAACTAAAACTGGAACGTCCCCCGAAGTCTGAATTTCCTACTGGGAACTCGGTGAAACCTCGCCACCCCGAGTTGACAATGGAAGATGGATGCCCCCAGTGTGAACAGTTATTTAGCTCCTGTAATAATCCATTTATTTGCACTTCTGACTGGGGTGTGTCGCTCTAGATCAGCTGTATACATAGTATTGTTAGACTTATATTTACAAAAATGCTGCCATAGTGATAATCACATTCTTCATACAACAACGCAGGGCGTGCTAACAACAGCTAACAATAGCCTGGTAGTTAGGCATGTTTTTTCTGACTTCTACTGAAACGCTGATAAGTCGGAGATGATGTCACTCCCATTTCCGAGGTTACAGGAACGCAGCATTACGCCGGCGATAAATTCTCCTCATAGCACCTTTAAACACAGATCAGGTCTACATGATGGGAGTCTCCGTCAGCGTGTGCAGAGCACTGATGCCTGCAGGTCTGTGGGTCATGTGACTGACCTTATTTGACTTTAACAGGTCTGTGAGCAGGTCCTGATGACTGGCTCCAGTCAGGGATCTTCTTCACTCTCCTGTCCCTCACAGTCTGGACCAGCAGAAACATCTTCTCCTCCTTCTCCTCCTCCTCCTCCTCCTCCTCCTCCTCCTCCTTCTTCTTTAAGCCGTATCAAACAATCAGGGAGTTTCTACTCTAAATATAGCCTGATTTATTATTTTCCCAGGGTCCAGTAGGTTTTTATGGAGAAGCAGCGTCCGTCTGCCTGGAGCCAATCAGCTGGGAGGATACAGCTGGGTGGTCCTCTGCCCCCCTGAGTCCTGGACAGACACACAGACGGGGATCCTGACTTCCTGTGTCTGGATCTTCAGCACTGCCCGAGGGACTAGAGGGACCATCACTGGCACCAAGACCACAACTGGGACATCGGACTTCCATAGACCCCTGACCTGTAACCTCACTACCCATAATCCCCAAACCCCATGACCTCATGGACCTCATTACCCATAACCCCCAAACATAAGACCCCATGAAACTCATTACCTCGATACATTACCTCTTCAACCTCTTATACCTCACAACCTCAATAATAATTGGCCCAAACCCCCATCACCCATAACCCCACCTTATTTTCTATTACCCCAAACCCTCCCATAAACCATTCACCTATCAACCAATTAACTCAATCATCCATTAATCCTATTTATCTAACTTCCTTATATCTCCCAATTTAAAAAAATACCATCTAATCTAATCTAGCGCCATTAACCCCACTTCCTAGTACCTCCCAACTCCATTACCCATTGACCTCACAGTCCAAATTCTGAAACCCCATAACCATTAACTTCACCCTCAAACCTTATAACCCCTTATATCACTACCCTTAACCCCTCAACAGCTGAGATGAACTCATCCCCCCAAAACCTGAAAACTTGATACCCTTGATCTGCAACCTAAATACCCAAAGCCCCAAACCCTTTACCCCATCAAGCTCTCTCTCATAACCCTCGTCCTTGAAGGACCTTCCTGATGTTCCCCTGCAGACCCTCAGAGATCATCAGAGATGGTGCATCACTGATTATATTTTTGTCATGTCAGGCACTTTGTTTGGCTTGTCCTATAAAATGTGTTATATAAAAAAACTGACATTGACATTGACATAGGTAAGACCATCCCTGAGTGGAGCAGGTCTGTGGGGGCCTGGTCTGTGGAGGTCTGGTCCGTGGAGGTCTGGTCTGTGGAGCAGGTCTGTGGAGGTCTGATCTCCTGGCTACCCCCTGCTGTGTGTGCTGACAAGTGGAGCAGGTTTGGGTTTAAAATCTGGCTGGTTGAATCTTCTCTGAAATGATGACGGTGTTGTTAAAAACAGGTCTCACCTCCAGACTGAGAGCAGCTGACCCTCTCTGTAAACAAGCCTAACCCTCTAATGAAGGTGCTGGAGAAGCTCTGTTTAATGTGACCACACTGAGATGTTTAATCATCATCAGAGGTTTAGGAGCTCATGCCTCAATTATTTCATAACACACAACACGCTGTTCCATCCACAGAGGAGAGGCCTGATGCTCTGCTGGGCCTTCATCACGCTCTTCATGCGTGGAACCAGCCTCATCTTCACTGTTACACAAGCAGCTCCACTGTTGGTGGGCCGCATGGTGGAGCAGCGGTCAACTCTGTTGTCTCATGGTAAAACCTCCAGGTTTGATCACCTGGAGGTAAATGGTTCTATCTCTGTGTGCATGTGTGGGTTTAGCTCATCCATCGATGCTCTCCCATGTGTAGACTCTCCTCAGGTGCTCCAGTTTCCTACCTGACACACCATGTGGCAGCTCAGTGCTAACCAGGACGTGCCTCACTGGTCCAGCTGGATAACGGTCCATAGAAAGTGTTTGGGGAGGGTTACTTTAAAGGGACTGTGAGGAGTTTCTAGGTAATTACAGAAAAGTCTCACTTTTAGATATATACCTGATGGAAATACACACTTTAAGATGAGTTTATAGCATCAAAATAGGTTATCTATAAATGCTATTCCTTAGCTTCATGGTCTGGTCGGACAGAGCTGGACTGGCCTGGATACTCAACTTCAGGAACAAGACAATTAAAACTAGAGCAAATTTATATTATTCAGACACGTCTTAGAGCACCGGGCTGTAAGTAGAGATATATAGCCAGCTACAAAACTACGATACTAAGTTTTCCAAAAGTTGCTTGTTGTCACACATCAAAAACTACCGCTACGTAACTAGAAAGAGATACATTACCTCGTGGCTTTGCATCCTGTAAGTTGTTGAAAAAAGAAGTTGTAAAGCAATGCAGAGTTCTGAGGAAGGTCTGAGCTGCATTCATTAGCATCACAACAAACACACGCTTTGGCTTGGGTCACGTCTTTTGGTGCGTTCCAGTTGTAGTCAGAAGTAGGAATTTCCAGGTACGGAGTAGGAAACTGCAACTGGAACGTCCCCCGAAGTCGGAATTTCCTACTGGGAACTCGGTGAAACCTCGCCACCCCCGAGTTGACAATGGAAGATGGATGCCCCCAGTGTGAACAGTTATTTAGCTCCTGTAATAATCCATTTATTTGCACTTCTGACTGGGGTGTGTGGCTCTAGATCAGCTGTATACATAGTATTGTTAGACTTATATTTACAAAAAATGTTGCCATAGTGATAATCACATTCTTCATGTGATATTTGTGAACAACAACACAGGGTGTGCTAACAACAGCTAACAATAGCCTGGTAGATCGGCATGTTTTTTCCAACTTCAACTGGAACGCTGATAAGTCGGAGATGATGTCACTCCCAGTTCATAGGTTACTGGAACGCAGCATTACGACAGTCGCCGTGCGTGCTCATGGGTAGCAGAGTCTTTATGTCGCCGGTAATAGATTCTCCTCATAGTCCCTTTAATTATGCATTCTGCTAGTTACCTGTTACAGTAAAACATGTCATCAGTAATGTCATCCAAGAAATATTAAAGTAATGTAATTTGATAACTTTCATTTACTTTTGGATTATTCCAATACCAAATATTTTAATAAAGAAACCAAAAATAAATAACTTTGTGTTTTCCGTTAGACAACTAGACAAAGTAACCTTTAGACAGCTTACCTACAATGAAGGTGCTCATTTTTTGGGATGATGGTTTGGCAGAGAGGTTTGCACCAGGCACATCCCATACATGTTTTCTGCTGACCCGGGTTTGAATTGAGCCTGTGGGCGGTTTGCAGAGTGTCCTCCCCGGCTCTCTCTTCCCCCTTCACAACCCTATTCACTCTCTTCTATCAATGAAGGCACAAAATGTCCAAAAAATAATCCAAGAAAGACAGAAAGTGCTCCAGTCTTGACCCCGAGGTAGAGTTCTTTAGGCAAAAATTAAACTGCCTCTTGTTTGTCTGAAGGGAAAATTAGGGCTGGGTATCGATTCAGATTTTCTGGATCGATTCGAAAGAGGTCTCAAATCGATTCGATTCACGATTCAAAATTTGTTCAGTCTGGGTTATCTTAGTCAAAATAATGCTGTAAATGACTTTTTGACCTGGTACATTATTAAAACTGTTTTTACATTAAGAATTGAACCCAAAGCAGTTACATTAATCACATATTAATGATATGCATTAATGCATATTCTGCATGTTACTTGTTTTTTGTCCAACTCGTTTTTTCTTTCATGATTGTTAAATCTGAAATATGTCCAAACGTCAACTTTTAAACTTTCTGGTTGTGTCCCTATAGTGCTACTTGCTTCCGCCATGTTATTTTGACTGCTTGCAGTAACATCTCACCAGATCTTTTTCGGTGGAAAGCAGCGGTGAATGCGAGACTAGCACAGTTGATATCACAGGCTGCTCCTCAGACCGTCCAATGAAGAAAAAACTACCCACGTTAAAAGATCGATCTTTGGATTTTATGGATCAATTATGAACCATTTAAAGGGAAATCGATTAAAATCGATTAAAGTGATTTTTTTAACCCAGGCCCAGTGAAAATGAAAAGAACTCTGTTTCCAATTTCTTTTTTTTGTGCTAAAATGAAATATGGGAACAACAGATAACAAGAGTTTAATCTGATTTTGATGTTTCTTATATGGCGAAAGACGAGATTTTACTCAGACGTCAAGAGAACAATCGCACTCCTGTTATGATGGAGGAAATCGACCTTTATGTGATCGTCACTTGTGCACTTTGAAATTTGCCTACAAATGTAAGGTGCGTTATACAAAATCCAAAACCAGTGAAGTTGGCACGTTGCGTAAATCGTAAATAAAAACAGAATACAATGATTTGCAAATCCTTTTCAACTTATATTCAATTGAATACACAGCAAAGACAAGATATTTAATGTTGGAACTGGTAAACTTTGTTATTTTTTGCAAATATTAGCTCATTTGGAATTTGATGCCTGCAACATGTTTCAAAAAAGCTGCACAAGTGTCAAAAAAGACTGAGAAAGTTGAGGAATGCTCATCAAACACTTATTTGGAACATCCCACAGGTGAACAGGCTAATTGGGAACAGGTGGGTGCCATGATTGGGTATAAAAGCAGCTTCCCTGAAATGCTCAGTCATTCACAAACAAGGATGGGGCGAGGGTCACCACTTTGTGAACAAATGTGTGAGCAAATTGTCCAACAGTTTAAGAACAACATTTCTCAACCAGCTATTGCAAGGAATTTAGGGATTTCATCATCTACGGTCCGTAATATCATCAAAAGGTTCAGAGAATCTGGAGAAATTACTGCACGGAAGCAGCAAGGCCCAAAACCAACATTGAATGCCCGTGACCTTTGATCCCTCAGGCGGTACTGCATCAAAAACCGGCATCACTGTGTAAAGGATATCACCACATGGGCTCAGGAACACTTCAGAAAACCACTGTCAGTAACTACAGTTCGTCTACATCTGTAAGTGCAAGTTAAAACTCTACTATGCAAAGCCAAAGCCATTTATCAACAACACCCAGAAACACCGCCGGCTTCACTGGGCCGAGCTCATCTAAGATGGACTGATGCAAAGTGGAAAAGTGTTCTGTGGTCTGACCAGTCCACATTTACAATTGTTTTTGGAAACTGTGGTCGTCGTGTCCTCCGGACCAAAGAGGAAAAGAACCATCCGGACTGTTATAGGCCCAAAGTTCAAAAGCCAGCATCTGTGATGGTATGGGGGTGTATTAGCGCCCAAGGCATGGGTAACTTACACATCTGTGAAGGCACCATTAATGCTGAAAGGTACATACAGGTTTTGGAGCAACATGGACTTTTTCATGGACGCCCCTGCTTTTTTCAGCAAGACAATGCCAAGCCACATTCTGCACGTGTTACAACAGCGTGGCTTCGTAGTAAAAGAGTGTGGGTACTAGACTGGCCTGCCTGTAGTCCAGACCTGTCCCCCATTGAAAATGTGTGGCACATTATGAAGCGTAAAATACAACAATGGAGACCCCGGACTGTTGAACAACTTAAGCTGTACATCAAGCAAGAATGGGAAAGAATTCCACCTGAAATGCATAAATATCTTGTCTTTGCTGTGTATTCAATTGAATATAAGCTGCAAAGGATTTTCAGATCATTGTATTCTGTTTTTATTTACAATATACACAACGTGCCAACTTCACTGGTTTTGGGTTTTGTAAATAAAATCTATTATTTTTATTATTGTCAGTGACTAAGGCATGGCCACAGAAAACATGTCAGCCATCTTCCAGGTGTGTTCTTTGACTTTTCCACGACTGTATAGACACATTTTTACATGAGCTGTTGGCTGAGAGTAGTAAACGGTTGCTATGCGGGTTGTCAGCGACATGTTTGGCATCATTCCTGCTGTGGCTGTACTCCAAACAGCTGTTCACTTTGTCTACAGTGTAAATAATGTTGGGCAATGGCCTGCATGTTTTTTTGGTTTAAATGGAAACAAATGAAGTTCTCTTCTCGACTGAAGACACGATTTCCTCCCCAGCTATACCTCTGCTGTGTGTCCTTTTCTCCTGAGCTTGTTTTGGGCACTAAACCTTATATGGCTGTACAGGCTCTTCATGGTTCTCCAGTCCAGCCATGATCCTTAAGCCTGTTTCTTGCTCTCCTGACATCTCACTAAAGATCTCATCTGGGTTTCATAACTTTGAACACAAATAAGTAAATTAGAAAATGAGTCATTTTCAGTGTTTTTATTTTCATTTCATTTTATAGACTAATGATAAATGTCATGTGTGAAACATCCACACCATCCCTCTCCATCTCTACCTTTTTGCATGAGAAAAAGAAAAAACATTTTCATCATAAAATGCATTAAAATTGCAAGAATGATCCAAATGCTTACTAAATGTACCTGTAATCTGAGTATGTATTTTCTTCTGTAACTTTAGCAAAATACATCCTGTTAATGTAACACCATTTCGTGTATTCTGTTCCTCGCCAAGACCGCCTAAAGGTTATTGGACCATCATTCTGTCAATCACAGCCTTTAAGGAAGGTGCTACTGCCGCAGTGTAAAATACAAAATGCTAGCATGTCTGCAGTGGAGCAGACATATATTCTCTCTGAACAAATGTTCTCTATATCTATATCTATATATATATATATATACATATATATATATACACATATACATATATATATATACACACACACACACATATATATATATATATGACACGTTTGCAGGTAGGACCCAGAAGCAAGCAGTTTGATTAGAACAGTCTTTATTAACCAAGTTCAGAAACAGTTCAGTGCGGGTTGCGAACCCGCGACCAGGAGATCTGTGGACAGGCGCTCTCCTGACTGAGCTAACCCGGAGCTGAACAGCTGTCGGTTCCCACAGCCTTTTCAGGGAAGAGGCTGAGGACGGAGAGGAGCTCAAACAGTCTTTACAGGGGAGTGGCTGATTCTTGAGCGGGGCTTCAACCCGCACCAGCGAACTTAAGAGGTGAACACTCCTCTGATTGCAGCACCTCAGAGGAGTCCAAAACTGACACCCACACCGTTGAAACAGAGAACAGGCTGTGGCTTGAGCGGGGTCGAACCGCGACAGCTCGGTCCACAGTCGGACGCCTTACCGACTGAGCCACCCAGGCGATGCAGTGACAGAAGCTCACACAGTCTTTATAGAAAGAGGTGAAGCAGGCTTGACTCACGCACAGAGCAGGCTGAGGCGCTCAGGAACACTTGGAGGAGGATTCAGGCGAACTCGCGTTGTCGAAGACAGACAGGAAATCAGGCACCAGGCGATTGGCACAACGTAGAGCAGACGGGGTGCGGCAACTGAAGACGGAAGCAGGGTCAGGTACCAGGCGTGGGTCTAGCGTGAGCGGGCTGGATTCGGCAACAGGAGGCGGAAGCAGGGTCAGATACCAGACTCGGGTCTAGCGTGAGCGGGCTGGATTCGGCAACAGGAGGCGGAAGCAGGGTCAGATACCAGGCGTGGGTCTGGCGTAGGCGGGCTGGATTGCAACAGGAGACTTCAGCAGGATCGGCGGGATTCAGACAGGCGGATGAATACAGGACAGAAGCTAGTCGATACCTTGGAGTCGAGCCGAGGGTCAGGCGTATGAGGCAGAGTCTGGGGCCGAAACTGGTCGACAGCGGGTGATCAATCCGGGAAACAAGTCTGGACCTTTCAGCATGAGTCGACGACAGTCTGACGCTGGTTGAGTGTGGAGCTGGGGCTTAAGTAGCTGGCTTGATTACGGAGATGAGCTGCAGGTGTGTGGCGGGACAGGTGAGGTGAGTGAGGACTGATTAAGGTGCAGCTGGGAGTGACAGGCTGTGGGAGAGGCTGAGGCTGCAGACTGAGATTGTGACAGGACCCACCCCTCAAGGGACGGCTTCCGACGTCCACAACATCAACAGAGGTGGGGGGTGGGAAGAGTACCTAGTACTCCTCCGGCGGAGTCCTCACGGGCGTCAGGTGGATGGGGAACCTCCTCCTCCTCTTCAGAGTCCTCGCGGTGGGAGAGCCTACAGGACTGGCGAGTGAGGTTGCCGAGCTGGACGTCCCCGCCTTCTTAGGGACGGCTGCTCCGGATGGTCCACGTGAAACTGCCGCACCAAGGCTTTATCAAGGACGTCCCGGGAAGGTACCCATGATCTCTCCTCCGGACCATATCCTTCCCAGTCCACGAGGTACTGTAGGCCTCTTCCTGCGCCCGGCGGAGCAGCAGGCAGCGGATGGTGAATGCGGACCTCCGTCGATGATGCGTGGAGGAGGAGGAGGAGCACGACTGGAGACAGGGGACTCATGGACGGTTTAATCTTGGAGACATGGAAGGTGGGATGGACCCTCATGGATCTGGGAAGGGCCAGCCTCACTGCCGTCGGGTTAACGATTCTCTGTATGGAGAAAGGACCAACAAACTTAGGTCGAGCTTCCTGCTCTCAACCCTAACAGGTAGGTCTTTGGTAGATAACCAAACTTTCTGACCTACCTGATAGGTTGGAGCAGGAGTCCGACGGCAGTTGGCAGAAGAGGAGTAACGATGGACGGCCCTCTGGAGTGCAGCCCTGGCTCGGGCCCATGTCCTTCTGCATTGTAGGGCGAAGGCAAGGGCAGACGGGCAGGAGACCTCATTGTCCAAGGCCGGGAACAACGGGGGCTGGTAGCCGTAGACACACTGGAATGGGGACAAGCCAGTTGAGGAGGAGACCAGGGAGTTGTGGGCGTACTCCACCCATAGGAGCTGCTGAGACCATGTAGAAGGGTTCTGGGACACAGTGCACCGAAGAGCCGTCTCCATCTCTTGGTTCATCCGTTCCGATTGTCCGTTGGTTTGTGGATGGAAGCCAGAGGATAAGCTGGCGGTGGCTCCCAGGAGGTGGCAGAACTCCTTCCAAAAAACTGACGAGAACTGAGGCCCACGATCCGACACCACGTCCACTGGAAGGCCATGGAGGCGAAAGGAGGTGATGGAGGACCAGTTGTCTTGGTTTCTTTGGCAGCAGGAGCTTCTGCAGGGAATGAAGTGTGCCATCTTCGAGAATCGGTCAACCACGGTGAGGATGGTGGTGTGACCATCGGAGAGAGGTAGTCCGGTGGCGAAGTCCAAGGATACATGGGACCAAGGCGATGTGGAATAGGCAGAGGTTGGAGAGACGGCAGGAGCCTGGTGAGAGGGCTTGTGTTGGGAGCAAACCTGGCAGGCTTTACTTGAAGTCCCGAGTGTCTTCCTCCAGATTGGGCCACCAGAACCTCTGCCGAAGAACCTCCTGAGTCTTGAAGGGATCCAGGGTGACAGGTCAGATTCGAGTGGGCCCATTGCAGAACTTCAGACCGAAGGCGTCAGGAGCGAAGAGACAGTGAGGAGGACAAGAACTAGGACCAGCCTGATCCTGGGAGGCAGCCTTGACTCTTTCCTCGATGTCCCAGGTGAGGGGCGCGACACAGGGGGAAGCCAGAATGGGGGCAGGTTTCTCTGGGTTGTCCTCGTCTCTGAGGTACTGACGAGAGAGGGCGTCAGGTTTGGTGTTGCGGGAGCCAGGTCTATAGGATAAGGTGAAGTTAAACCTGGAGAAAAACAGGGACCACCGGGCTTGACGGGCATTCAGTCTCTTGGCCGTTTTGATGTACTCCAAATTCTTATGATCGGTCCAAACCAGAAACGGATCCTTGGCCCCTCCAGCCAGTGTCTCCACTCCTCCAGGGCTAACTTGACAGCCAGGAGCTCACGGTTGCCGATGTCGTAGTTTCTCTCTGCCGGGGTCAATCGACGAGAGAAGAAGGCGCAGGGATGGAGCTTGTGGTCTGACGGGGATCGTTGGGACAGAACACCTCCGACTCCCACATCGGAGGCGTCTACCTCCACAAGGAACTGAAGATCAGGAGCAGGCATTTGGAGGATGGGAGCAGTGGTGAATCTTTCCTTCAGGGTGCGAAGGCAGTGTCTGCATCAGGAGACCAAGGTAAGCTTTCTTGCTGCTGGTGAGTGCAGTGAGGGAGCAGCGACAGTGCTGTAGTTTCTGATGAACCTGCGGTAGAAGTTGGCAAAGCCCAGGAACCTTTGAAGTTGCTTGCGGGACTCAGGGACAGGCCAGGAGGTAACGCAGAGACCTTAGCAGGTCCATTTGGATGTGACCTTGTGAAATGATGAAGCCCAGGAAGGAGACTGTGGGGCGTGGAATTCACATTTCTCCGCTTTAACAAAAAGTGAGTTTTCAAGGAGTCTCTGCAGCACGGACTGGACCTGATGCACATGGTCACTGAGGTTCTTCGAGAAGATGAGGATGTCGTCGAGGTAGATGAAGGCGTGTTGTTCAGCATGTCCCTGAGTCGTCATTCACCAAGGCCTGAAACACTGCAGGGGCATTGGTTAAACCAAAGGGCATCACCAAGTACTCATAATGTCCTATGGGGGTGTTGAAGGCCGTCTTCCACTCGTCCCCCTCCCTGATCACGGACGAGATGGTAGGCATTCCTGAGGTCAAGTTTGGTGAATACAGTGGCTCCTGAAGCAACTCGAATGCAGAGGAGATGAGAGGCAGGGGATAACGGTTTTTAACCGTAATGTCGTTAAGTCCTCTGTAGTCGATGCAGGGCCTCAGGGAGTGGTCTTTCTTCTCGAAGAAGAACCCTGCACCAGCAGGGGCGAGGAGGCGGATGATGCCAGCGGCCAGAGAGTTCTCAATGTACTCCTCCATCGCCTTTCTTTCTGGAGCCGAAAGGAAAACAGCCTTCCTTTGGAGGTGAAGTGCCGGAAGGAGGTCAATGGCACAATCATACGGACGATGAGGGGGCAGAGAAGTGGCATTGACCTTGCTAAACACAGCTGAAGTCGTGATACTCGGGGGGCACACTGGAGAGTTCAGGCTGGACCTTGGAACAGACAGATGGGTGTGGGGACAAGGCATCCTTCAGGCAGGTGAGATGACAGGAGGACCCCCACCCACGGATGGAGCCAGTTGACCAGTCCAAGACAGGGTTGTGTCGTCGAAGCCAGGGATAGCCGAGGACCAGCGGCACCTCAGGATGATCAAGCACGTGGAACTGGATGGTCTCTTTGTGATTTCCTGAGATGAGCATGGTGACAGGGGAAGTTTGGTGACTGATTACCCCCATCTCGTGGCCATCCAAGGCTCTGGCAGGAATGGAGTGATTGAGGGGAACCAGACTTAATCCGAGTTGTTCAGCAACCCTTTTGCTGATTAAGCAGGAATCGGACCCAGAGTCAATGAGGGTAGCCAGGGTCTGAGGTCCGTCAGGCAGGAGCAGGCGAGCAGGAAGGGAAGGACGAAGGACTTGAGGAGTCTGGGAGGATGAGCTCACTCGTACCTCCTCCCTTATGAGTGAGCTCTCTCTTTTTACCGGGCAGTCTTTGACAAAATGTCCTTGTCCTCCACAGTAAAGGCAGAGTTGAGAGGAGACTCGTCGCTTCCTCTCGGCTGGGGTGAGGAGAGTGCAGCCCAGCTGCATGGGTTCGGGGTCCCTCACCAAGGAGCAGAAGCCTGTTGGGGTGCACTCCTGTGTGGTGGGCAGGTGATGGACAGGTGAGTCGGGAACGAGCTCCTAACTCCTCTTCTGGCCCTGATCGGAGATCGATCCGGGTGGCGAGGTCGATGATGCCATCCAGGGTCGAAGGGAGTTCATGGGAAACCAGAGCGTCTTTAATGTAATCTGCCAGTCCATGAACAAAGGCATCAATTTGGGCCGAAGAGTTCCACCCACTGCGGCTGGCTTGAGTGCGGAAGTCTATGGAGAAGTCAGCCACCGACCGTCGACCTTGTTGAAGCTTCAGAAGGCCCGCTGCAACTCCTGCCCTATCAGGATTCAGTCCAAACACTTTGCGAAGTTCAGAGGTGAATGTGAGGAAACTGGAACAGGCAGGAGATTGACGATCCCACTCAGCGGTTCCCCAGAGTCTCGCACGCCCAGTCAGGTGATTGATGGTGTAGGCAACCTTTGCAGCTTCAGAGGAGAAGGTCTTGAGGGCTGTAGAGCGAAGAGCAGGGTGCAGTTGGTGATGAAGGCAGAACAGGTCTCAGGTTCACCATCATATCGTTCAGGAGAGCCCACTCGTGGTTCTGGCGAAGCAGGCGATACAGCAGGCTGAGGAACAGGTGCAGGGGTTGGAGTTGGTGGTGACTCTCGAAGCCTGGAGGCGAGATCAGTGACAGTATCCACAGCACTCTGAAGGTGGCTAGATGACGTGGCAATTAGCCCCTCATGATGAGCCAGCAACCCTTCAACTCTTTCCAGTCTGTCCATTGCTGATGGTGAACTGCTCGCTGGGTCCATCTTCTGGTCAGACTGTACTGACACGTTTGCAGGTAGGACCCAGAAGCAAGCAGTTTGATTAGAACAGTCTTTATTAACCAAGTTCAGAAACAGTTCAGTGCGGGTTGCGAACCCGCGACCAGGAGATCTGTGGACAGGCGCTCTCCTGACTGAGCTAACCCGGAGCTGAACAGCTGTCGGTTCCCACAGCCTTTTCAGGGAAGAGGCTGAGGACGGAGAGGAGCTCAAACAGTCTTTACAGGGGAGTAGCTGATTCTTGAGCGGGGCTTCAACCCGCACCAGCGAACAAGAGGTGAACACTCCTCTGATTGCAGCACCTCAGAGGAGTCCAAAACTGACACCCACACCGTTGAAACAGAGAACAGGCTGTGGCTTGAGCGGGGTCGAACCCGCGACAGCTCAGTCCACAGTCGGACGCCTTACCGACTGAGCCACCCAGGCGATGCAGTGACAGAAGCTCACACAGTCTTTATAGAAAGAGGTGAAGCAGGCTTGACTCACGCACAGGCGAGCTGAGGCGCTCAGGAACACTTGGAGGAGGATTCAGGCGAACTCGCGTTGTCGAAGACAGGCAGGAAGTCAGACACCAGGCGATTGGCACAGCGTAGAGCAGACTGGGTTCGGCAACTGAAGGCGGAAGCAGGGTCAGGTACCAGGCGTGGGTCTAGCGTAGAAGCGGGCTGGATTCGGCAACAGGAGGCGGAAGCAGGGTCAGATACCAGACTCGGGTCTGGCGTAGGCGGGCTGGATTCGCAACAGGAGGCGGAAGCAGGGTCAGATACCAGGCGTGGGTCTGGCGTAGAGCGGGCTGGATTCGACAACAGGAGACTTCAGCAGGATCGAAAGCCGATTCAGACAGGCGGATGAATACAGGACAGAAGCTAGTCGATACCTTGGAGTCGAGCCGAGGGTCAGGCGTATGAGGCAGAGTCTGGGGCCGAAACTGGTCGGGACAGCGGGTGATCAATCCGGGAAACAAGTCTGGACCTTTCAGCATGAGTCGACGACAGTCTGGCGCTGGTTGAGTGTGGAGCTGGGGCTTAAGTAGCTGGCTTGATTACGGAGATGAGCTGCAGGTGTGGCGGCGGCACAGGTGAGGTGAGTGAGGACTGATTAAGGTGCAGCTGGGAGTGACAGGCTGTGGGAGAGGCTGAGGCTGCAGACTGAGATTGTGACATATATATATATATATATATATATATATATATATATATATATATATATATATATATATATATATATATATGTATATGTATAGATATATATATATATATATATATATATATATATATATATATATATATATATATATATATATATACATATATATATACATATATATATGTATGTATATATATATATATTTGTCATTTAAAATGAGGAAACACTGGAGCTAGGACTAAAATAATTATAAAAAATCCTGTTAAAAACACGTTTAGAATAAATAAATAAGTATACTATAAGAAAATAAATAGGTAAATAAAATACAATCTTGAATAATAATATAGTAAAATGGGGTAAAATGTACTGGGCTAAGATAGTGGAAAGAAAATGAATGAACATATAAAAAGCAGGTGAGATTGAAAATAAAACATATTAAGGGGGTTAAAATGAATATATAAATAAGATTAAATATTAATAATAATAAATATAATCAACTAAAAACCAGACTAAAAAGGTAGGTCTTGAGTTTGCTTTTAAAAATATGAACAGTCGGTGCTGCCCTTGGGCCTTCAGGACTGATACACAGTTCTTACTCTGGGTAATTATCAAAAGGCCTGAAGACCTGACCTGAAGACCTGAGGGCTCTGCTAGGTTCATAAGGTAAGAGCAGATTGGATAAATAAAAAGGAGCAAGACCATTCAGGGATTTAAAAACTAGCAGAAGAAAATCCGCCAAAATCGAGCGTCAGACATCCATATAATGGTAGCACATAGGGCATACAGCGCCGCTCCTAAAACTGCATTAATCGTCCAAAAACTCATTAGTTTCACCAATATTTCATCATGGTCCGTTCCGGATGGTCCTCCATTGCAGTCTGTGTCACTCCACACAGCGCTGTGTGACTGTACTGACCTCTGAACTGATGAGTTTGTTTACGTGCCCTTCGTGCATGCGCAGTGCGGCTCACTGTTTCAGGGGAAGACAGGCGGCTACAAATCGACTTTCTTCTTCCAGTTTTGTGCAAAATGGACGAATATCTATTGGATGAAGATGTTGTGGAGGAGAACTTTGAATATGATGGACGTCCTTACAGTTTTGAGCCAGAGTTTACAGATGAGGAGCTCATCGAAAGGAGGAAGCGAAGGCAACGCTCCAGAGAGTACTACGCATGCATGAAGGGCACGTAAACAAACTCATCAGTTCAGAGGTCAGTACAGCCACACAGCGCTGTGTGGAGAGACACAGACTGCAATGGAGGACCATCCGGAACGGATCATGATGGAATATTGGTGAAACGAATGAGTTTTTGGACGATTAATGCAGTTTTCAGGAGCGGCGATCTATGCCCTACGGGCTACCATTATATCGGTTTTGGATCTAAATATCTCCTGAAGCACTGTTTGGATCAGGAAAGCCTTCTGGGTGAGGATATTGTCGTTCTTCATTCAAAAAACAATGTAAAAGCTGCAGGAACCGAACTTTTCCTTTAAAATCAGTTCTAACAGATACAGCCAGCCAATGCAGAGACTTTAAACCAGGGTGATGTGGGCTCTCCTTCTGGTCTTTGTTAGCATGTGAGCAGCTGAGTTTAATCTGAGGCAGGTTAGTATCCGAGTATTTGGGGCCTCGGAGCAGCAGCCATGATGTGAGCCGACCCTCCCTGCTGTAGGTGGAGCTGTCACATGTTAAAGAGATCTGCTGAGTCATGCTCCGCGGCGCTGGCTGAGTGTTGATGGTTTGGGGAAAGCGTTCAGGCTAAAGCTGCTGATGGAGGAGGAGGGTTCTTCTCTGCAGAGCTGTTACTGACCCAGAACGCCTTCCACATGAAAGAGAGGTTAAGGTCTGCACGTCACACAGAGGGAGAGCGCCGGCACCAGAGCCGTGAAACAACACAGATGGAGACAGCACAGATGGAGACAGCATGTTGGGCTCACGGAGGCTGACGGGAAACATGTCTGACCTGACACGCTCGTATTACTACAGTCTGAAGCAGCCGAGATCTCAGACCAGCATGAACACTGACACTGACTCTTCAGCTCACAGACTCTAAAACAATCATGAAGAAGAGCAAATGTAATGCTGGAGCTTCACACCCTGTGCAGACATCCTCTCCTGAGTCTTTGGATCTTCAGTGCTGCTTCTGGACTGCAGGTAAACCCTGCACACAGTCAGGGGCTGAGTGGGGTCTACTCTGAGGTGGGGTCTACTCTGAGGTGGGGTCCACTCTGAGGTGGTCTCCACGATGGAGACGTTGTCTACGTGTTGGTGGACATTATTTTTAAAACAGGTCTTTTCACCTCTCTGTTCAAAAGTGAATCATTAAGTTTAGAAAACATCATCATGATGAAAACACACAAAAGCACAAATGAAGTGATGTCATCGTCACAGTGATGTCAGCGACATGCCGGAGACGTCCTGTTCTGTCCATGTAAAGACGTTTCATTTATATTTTATCCCAGGTGAAGCCTCACTGCTGGTCCATGTTAACTGGTGTTTTATTAAATGTTTCTTCCTTTCGATTGAAATCAAAACACAGTATGTCAATGTACAAGCAACAACCCACAGTTTTCTTTGGTTTATTAAAGATTGCATACAAACTGCCATCCTTGTGTGCTCTTGAATATACACATTTATATTTAACAGAGACAAATATGGTTGGGATGACCTTGTGGTCTGGACACCATGAGTTCATCACTACCATAAATTCTTATTTTCAGTAAGAATATCTATGATTATACTTCTATAAATTGATCACCACAACCATTCAGACATGAGGACCCTCCTGAAAACCAGATGTAGCATCTCAAGAGGCTAACCTCTAATAAATCAGACGACAGGTCTATGGTTCATGGATCTGTTCCTAACTTTAGTTCTTACTTTGGTCCACTTGTCTCCTCTTACCTCCCTTCCTTCACCCTCACACCAACACAGCATGGTGTGGATTTGCTGTTCATCATGAGACTGGGATCCACATTCAAGATTTCCTGCTGCTTAACAGAAGGTTTTTTCTTGAACCATGATGGAGGGATTCATGATTGGCTATATGGATTCATGTTGGTGTTGGATGTATATATTTGTATATATATGTATATGTGTATCTTTATATGTATATATGTATCTATGTATGTGTATCCATAAAATGAAGAGCTTTATGCTCTATTGTAAAGTGTACTGGGAAAACACTTGTTATGAATTGGCGCTATACAAATAAAGATTGATTGATAAAAAGCATTCACCTTCACTGGTGACCGTAGATCCTCTAACCTGCCCCTCGATATCCAGATCATCTGGTGCCAAACAACTCAACCCATCAAAAACAAAATGTGCCCATATATTCTTAATAATAAAACTGGCAATAGAAAACTTAATTCTCTATTTATACTTAAACAAGATAACAACAACTAAATAAATAATTACATTTAAAGGTGTAGTCAGTGATCTTCTAATCTTCTAATCTAATGCACTATTTGTCAAAATCACCGTATTTCTCCTCTCCATCCACAAGATGTCACCACTGACAGCATGTTGAAAAAAAAGTCTGGTTTCAATACACAGCCTTGGCTCTGAATTTCAGCAGGTAAATACTGTGGCTCGCACCTAGTCACCAGAACAGGGTACATAAAAAGTGTCTGACATGCTTAAATGAACTCATCAGATGTCCTGATAGTGGTTTTCTGATGAGACTGTAAAGAAGAGGGCGGGGCTGGATGACACTGGGACAGAGGAGCATAAACAAACCTACAGCATGTTTCATAAACATCAGGGATTAGACACAGTGTTGGCTGGTTCTGCTGTTTCACAGAAAGACCCGACAACAACATCACTGTGTATCCAGGTTTACAGAGCACGCTGAGGACCGTCTCACATCATCTTCATTAATCAGACAGATAACATGTCAGCACAGCTTGATCTCATGTTGCCTTTGAACGTTGGGATGAGCCATCAGCTTCTCCTTGACCTCTCGTCAACACTCGGTGGATCCAGGTGTGGCCACAGCAGACCTGGACTCCCTGATATCTGACCTTTGACGTATAGGTCCTGCACAGCCCAAATGTCTCTGTGTTTTCTCTGTATGTGGCCCTCATGGCCTGCTCTGGGACAGAAAACAATATGCTGAAGTTGGTTTGGTGTTCATGTATGAGCGTTTCAGGCAGAGAGAGAATAGAGGAGGATCAGGGGTCCTCAGTATGTTGAACTAGAGGGTTTTTGGACATCAGTCCCTGTCTGTATCTAAGGTGCTTGTGATTGAAGGAGTTATTGTCTCTATGGCAGCCATAAGTCATGCATGTGTGAAGAAGACAAACTAGGCCATGAGTTGGTGTGTCTTTATTTTACTGATTCTGTAAGAACAGTGAATGTGGCCCTGCAGAGACCTGGTCCTATATGGTCTTTCATGGTCTTTTATTTAATAGCTAAAAAAAAGCTGCTTTTTAAAACCCCAACACTGCCCCCCTTAGCGCCTGAGCTAACCTGCTGTCCTGGGACTTATGCCACACACTGCTAATGCTGCTAGCCTTGCCACTTTACCCGCCCATCCATCAGAAGCTCTTTAAGTCTTTAGTTTAGTCCAAACATCTCCATCCTGAGTTTAGACCATCACAGGGGAACATCTGCACCTCCTCCTCTGAGCTGGTGTTAAACTGGATCCTGCAGACTCACTCAGCCCCGCTGGAACATCCTGCTCTTCATTTGTTCAGCTGCAGCTCGGCTGCAGTAATTGACCCTAATTGCCTGCTCTTAATGGAGCAGGCAGGAGGCGGAGGGTGTGTTTGAGGCCCTCTGATCATCGTCTTCACGTCTCTGCACAGAAAAACAACACGAGCCGTTCGCTCTGAGGGCGGGCCGCCCACCAAAGTGGAAACAGGTCTGATGTTGAAGGATCAGGTAACAGAGCTGCTAATGAGCTGGAGGCTCCTCCATCCCATAATCCAGAGGAACACCAGACCCTCAGGCCAGGGCCCAACATCACCTCCAGCTGTCCAACCATCAATCAGGGGGCCTCAAGACCTGGGGCCTCAAGTCCAGGACCTTATAAGAGGAATAACAAAACCAATACAGAGTCAGGCTGATACCATCCATCCATCCATCATCCATCATCCATCCAGAGCCAATGGGGAGCCCGCCCACCATTGTCCTTAATTTATAAGATGACATGTTGCCAGTCTTTAAAAAGCCAAAGTTACATATATACAACCATGTGCAAAACAGTGTGCGATTACCAGAAAAAAATAAAAATGCCTTTGAATGTTAACTGTATTCTCTTCATAAAAATTGTAAATTGACATTTTCAAAAAGTTTTTTAAGATGACCAAAAATAATCTTAACCTACTTTACACACACTCGCTCATTTGTGTTTGTCTACAGCGTTAGTGTCCACGACATCGCTCGTTACTTTAGACCATGACCAGGGTTTTTTTTTTTACTGATGATCGGCCCTGAAGCAGCTCCTGTTCAGATGAAGACAGAGCCTGAGCCTTAACAACCAAGAAGTGTTTTTTCTGTTTCCTCCTCAGGATGAACATGGCAGGAAAACCCCAGACTGATGCTGATGCTCTTGTGTAAACACCATTACAGCATTTACAGAACATTCTGGTAAACCTCCTATCCTCTCACTAAGCTTTCCCTGCTCCCCCTGAGGCAGCTTTACCGTAATGAACCATGCACTGGAGTTATTTGGACAGCGTGGTTACTCAAAGAGTTACGGTATTTTCAATTACTTAAGTCTTTTTCTGTCAGCTTTAACATATAAAATGATATTGAAGGTTATTTTTTTCCCAAATCTGTGGCGACCCTAGAGGCCATGGTGCCCTGTGCAGTGTTGGGGAAGTTACTTTTAAAAAGTAGTATTTGCTTGTTACTCGTTACTTCTTACAAAAGTAACTTGTTTCTTTACTTAGTTACCCTTTATGAAAAGTAACTTTTCAAGTTACTCGTTAATTTTACGTTAGTTTTACATTGCTTGATCTTGGACAGAACCCCATATCTGTTCCTAAATGTGAAGGCCTACATAAAGTTCTACTACAGAGAACATAACAGTTATGTCTTTTGTGCTCTTTTTTTAATAAAATCATGTCACATACCCTGTGGAATCAGAGCTCCTGTCTACTGCTTCCACATTTTGCTTCTGAAATAAACAACCAGGTCCATAAAAACAAGCCCAAAATAAGCAACCTCCAGCTATTTCCTTTCCTAATGTGATATATTACTTTTTAAAAAGACAAATCTACATGAGGTATGTTAACTTTCATCTGCATTACATTTCAATATCACAGTGCCAAGAATATATTCATTTATAAGCAACTTCACATTTAGAAACAAGCCCAAAAAACCACAATGAGATTTGCAGCCCTTTGAAGCTTGTAACAAGCAGACTTGGCAACACTACTCTTGTTTATACAGGCAGCTGAGAAGGCAGCTTCAGTGTCTCTGAGATAAGTAACGTTTGCGCAGCATCAAAAAGGAACTTCATTTCGTCACCAAATTTTCAGCAGCAGTTCGTTACTTAACTTTTTACCTGAAATCGTAGTTACGTTACTGTAACAAGTTACACACAACACTGACTCTTAGCTTTGGATATATTGTCTAATGGGCCAGCCGGCCCAGCATCCATCAATACACTAATCCATTCATCATTCATCCGAACATCTGTCATTCATTTATCAATCCATCATCTGTCCATCCAACCATCAATCATCCATCCTTTTCTCAATCAATACATTTAACCTCCATCACTACTATCTTAAAAAAAGCCTGGTCTGAACCCTGATGACCTCAACAACTTTCGGCTGATCTCCAACCTTCCTTTCCTCAGCAAGATCGTAGAAAGAGCAGTGGCTGCCCAACTCCATCAGCATCTGTCCAACCATGAGCTCTATGAACCCCTTCAGTCAGCCTACAGAACACATCACAGTACTGAGACCGCTCTGATCAAAATCACCAACGACCTCCTCATCGCTGCAGAATCTGGTAACATCAGTATCGTCATCCTGACACGATTGCAGGTAGGACCCAGAAGCAAGCAGTTTGATTAGAACAGTCTTTATTAACCAAGTTCAGAAACAGTTCAGAGCGGGCTGCGAACCCGCGACCAGGAGATCTGTGGACGGGCGCTCTCCTGACTGAGCTAACCCGGAGCTGTACAGCTGTCGGTTCCCACAGCCTTTTCAGGGAAGAGGCTGAGGACGGAGAGGAGCTCAAACAGTCTTTACAGGGGAGTAGCTGATTCTTGAGCGGGGCTTCAACCCGCAACAGCGAACTTAAGAGGTGAACACTCCTCTGATTGCAGCACCTCAGAGGAGTCCAAAACTGACACCCACACCGTTGAGACAGAGAACAGGCTGTGGCTTGAGGCGGGGGTCGAACCCGCGACAGCTCGGTCCTGACAGTCGGGCATCTTACCGACTGAGCCACCCAGGCGATGCAGTGACAGAAGCTCACACAGTCTTTATAGAAAGAGGTGAAGCAGGCTTGACTCACGCACAGGCAGGCTGAGGCGCTCAGGAACACTTGGAGGAGGATTCAGGCGAACTCGCGTTGTCGAAGACAGGCAGGAAGTCAGACACCAGGCGATTGGCACAACGTAGAGCAGACTGGGTTCGGCAACTGGAGGCGGAAGCAGGGTCAGGTACCAGGCGTGGGTCTAGCGTAGAAGCGGGCTGGATTCGGCAACAGGAGGCGGAAGCAGGGTCAGATACCAGACTTGGGTCTAGCGTAGAAGCGGGCTGGATTCGGCAACAGGAGGCGGAAGCAGGGTCAGATACCAGGCGTGGGTCTAGCGTGAAGCGGGCTGGATTCGGCAACAGGAGACTTCAGCAGGATCGAAAGCCGGGATTCAGACAGGCGGATGAATACAGGACAGAAGCTAGTCGATACCTTGGAGTCGAGCCGAGGGTCAGGCGTATGAGGCAGAGTCTGGGGCCGAAACTGGTCGACAGCGGGTGATCAATCCGGGAAACAAGTCTGGACCTTTCAGCATGAGTCTGACGACAGTCTGGCGCTGGTTGAGTGTGGAGCTGGGGCTTTTGTAGCTGGCTTGATTACGGGTGATGAGGTGCAGGTGTGGCGGCACAGGTGAGGTGAGTCAGGACTGATTAAGGTGCAGCTGGGAGTGACAGGCTGTGGGAGAGGCTGAGGCTGCAGACTGAGATGTGACAGAACCCCCCTCAAGGGGCGGCTCGGCGTCCAACAACATCAAGAGGGGTGGGGCGGGTGGGAAGAAGTACCTCAGTACTCTTCTGAGGCGGAGTCCTCTCGGGCGTCAGTTGGACGGGAACCTCCTCCTCCTCTTCAGAGGCCTCAGTGGGAGAGCCTACAGGACTGGCGGCGAGGGTTGCGAGCTGGGCGACCCCGCCTTCTAGGGGCGGCTGCTCCGGATGGTCCACGTGAAACTGCGGACCAAGGCTTTGTCAGGGCGTCGGGAAGAGTACCCATGATCTCTCCTCTGGACCATATCCTTCCCAGTCCACGAGGTACTGTAGGCCTCTTCCTCGCCCGGCGGGGAGCAGACAGCCGGATGGTGAATGCGGACCTCCGTCGATGATGCGTGGAGGAGGAGGAGGGCCACGACTGGAGACAGGGGACTCTCATGGACGGTTTAATCTTGGAGACATGGAAGGTGGGATGGACCCTCATGGATCTGGGAAGGGCCAGCCTCACTGCCGTCGGGTTAACGATTGTCTGTATGGGGAAAGGACCAACAAACTTAGGTGCGAGCTTTCTGCTCTCAACCCTAACAGGTAGGTCTTTGGTAGACAACCAAACTTTCTGACCTACCTGATAGGTTGGAGCAGGAGTTCGAGCAGTTAACAGAAGAGGAGTAACGATGGGCCGGCCCTCTGGAGTGCAGCTCTGGCTCGGGCCCAGGTCCTTCTGCATCGGCAGGCGAAGGCAAGGGCAGGCAGACAGGAGACCTCATTGTCCAAGGCAGGGAACAACAGGGGCTGGTAGCCGTAAACACACTGGAATGGGGACAAGCCAGTTGAGGAGGAGACCAGGGAGTTGTGGGCGTACTCCACCCATAGGAGCTGCTGAGACCATGTAGAAGGGTTCTGGGACACAGTGCACCGAAGAGCCGTCTCCATCTCCTGGTTCATCCGTTCTGATTGCCCGTTGGATTGTGGATGGAAACCAGAGGATAAGCTGGCGGTGGCTCCCAGGAGATGGCAGAACTCCTTCCAGAAAACTGACGAGAACTGGGGCCCACGATCCGACACCACGTCCACTGGAAGACCATGGAGACGAAAAGCGTGATGGAGGACCAGTTGAGCGGCATCTTTGGCTGGCCAGGGAGCTTCTGCAGGAGCGAAGTGTGCCATCTTGAGAATCGGTCCACCACGGTGAGGATGGTGGTGTGACCATCGGAGGGAGGTAGACCGGTGGAAGTCTAAGGATACATGGGACCATGGGCGATGTGGAATGGGCAGAGGTTGGAGGAGACCGGCAGGAGCCTGGTGAGAGGACTTGTGTTGGCAGCAGACCTGGCAGGCTTTAACGAAGTCCAGTGTCTTCCTCCAGAGTGCGCCACCAGAACATATGCCGAAGAACCTCCAGGGTACGAAAGGAGCCAGTGTGACAGGACAGATTTGAAGTATGGGCCCTCTGCAGATCTACAGACCGAAGAGGCGTCAGGAGCGAAAAAGACAATGAGGAGGGCAAGAGCTAGGACCAGCCTGGTCTGAGTGGCAACCTTGATTCTCTCCTCGATGTCCCAGGTGAGGGTGGCGGCGACACAAGGGGAGCCAGAATAGCAGGTTTCTCTGGGTTGTCATCGTCCCTGAGGTACTGGCGGGAAAGGGCGTCAGGTTTGGTGTTGCGGGAGCCAGGTCGATATGACAAGGTAAAGTCGAATCTTGAGAAGAACAGGGACCATCGGGCTTGGCGGGCATTCAGCCTTTTAGCAGTCTTGATGTATTCTAGATTTTGTGATCAGTCCAAACCAGAAAGCGGGTCTTTGGAACCTTCAAGCCAGTGTCTCCATTCCTCCAATGCTAACTTCACCGCCAGGAAGTCGCGGTTGCCGATGTCGTAGTTTCTCTCTGCTGGGGTGAGTCGTCGAGAGAAGAAGGCACAGGGATGGAGTTTGTGATCTGGCGTTGGGACAGAACACCTCCGACTCCCACATCAGGCGTCTACCTCAACCAGGAACTGGAGATCTGGATCGGGCATCTGGAGGATTGGAGCAGTGGTGAATCTTTCTTTCAGGGCGGAAAGCAGTGTCAGCGTCAGGAGACCAAAGGTAGGTTTTCTTGCTGCTGGTGAGGCGGTGAGAGGGGCAGCGACAGTGCTGTAGTTTCTGATAAACCCGGTAGAAGTTGGCAAAACCAGGAATCTTTGAAGCTGCTTGCGGGACTCAGGAGCAGGCCAGGTGGTAGCAGCTGAAACCTTCGCCGGGTCCATTTGGATGTGACCTTGTGAGGCGATGAAGCCCAGGAAGGAGACTGTGGGAGCGTGGAACTCACATTTCTCTGCTTTTACGAAAAGTGAGTTTTTCGAGGAGCCTCTGTAGTACAGACTGGACCTGATGCACATGGTCGCTGAGATTCTTAGAGAAGATCAGGATGTCGTCTAGGTAGGCGAAGGCGTGCTTGTTCAACATGTCTCTGAGGGCGTCGTTTACCAGGGCCTGGAACACTGCTGGGGCGTTGGTCAAGCGAAGGGCATCACCAGGTACTCGTAGTGACCAATGGGAGTGTTGAAGGCCGTCTTCCACTCGTCCCCCTCCCTGATCGGACGAGATGGTAGGCATTCCTGAGGTCGAGTTTGGTGAATATGGTGGCCCCTGAAGTAACTTCGAATGCCGAGGAGATGAGAGGCAAAGGATAATGGTTCTTCACCGTGATGTCGTTAAGTCCTCTGTAGTCGATGCAGGGCCTCAGGGACTGGTCTTTCTTCTCTCTGAAGAAGAACCCTGCACCAGCAGGAGATGAAGAAGGCGGATGATACCAGCAGCCAGAGAGTTATTGATGTACTCCTCCATCGCCCTTCTTTCTGGCGCCGACAGGGAAAACAGTCTTCCTTTCGGAGGTGAGGTGCCTGGAAGAAGGTCAATGGCACAGTCATACGGACGATGAGGAGGCAGAGAGGTGGCATTGGCCTTACTGAACACGGCGCTGAAGTCGTGATACTCGGGGGGCACAGGAGAGTTCAGGCTGGATCTTGGTGCAGACAGAAGGGTGAGGGGACAAGGCATCCTTCAGGCAGGTTAGATGACAGGCAGATCCCCACCCACGGATGGAGCCAGTAGACCAATCCAAGACAGGATTGTGTCGTCGAAGCCAAGGGTAGCCGAGAACCAGTGGCACTTCAGGGTGATCAAGCACATGAAACTGGATTGTCTCTTTGTGGTTTCCAGAGATGAGCATGGTAACGGGGATGTTTGATGAGTTATCACCCCCATCTTGTGGCCATCAATGCTCTGGCAGGAATAGGATGGTTGAGGGAACCAGACTTAGTCCCAGTTGATTAGCGACTCTCTTGCTGATGAGACAGGAGTCGGACCCAGAGTCGATGAGGGCGCCAGTGTCTGAGGTCCGTCAGGCAGAAGAAGGCGGGCAGGCAGGGAAGGGCGAAGGACTTGAGGAGTCTGGAGGGATGAGCTCACTCGTACCTCCTCCCTTACTGAGTGAGCTCTCTCTTTTAACGGGCAGTCCTTAACAAAATGTCCTTGTCCTCCACAATAAAGGCAGAGTTGAGAGAAACCCGTCGCTTCCTCTCGGCTGGGGTGAGGAGAGTGCAGCCCAGCTGCATGGGTTGGGGTCCCTTACCAAGGGAGGCGGAAGCCTGTTGGGGTGCACTCCTGTGTGGTGGGCAGGTGATGGGCAGATGAGCCGGGACTGAGCTCCTAGCTCCTCTTCTAGCCCTGATCACGGAGATCGATCCGGGTGGCGAGGTCGATGATGCCATCCAGGGTTGAAGGAGTTCATGGGAAACCAGGCGTCTTTAATGTAATCTGCCAGTCCATGAACAAAGGCATCAATTTGGGCGAAGAGTTCCACCCACTGCGGCTGGCTTGAGTCACGGAAGTCTATGGAGAAGTCAGCCACCGACCGTCGACCTTGTTGAAGCTTCAGAAGGCCGCTCGACTCCTGCCCTATCAGGATTCAGTCCAAACACTTTGCGAAGTTCAGAGGTGAATGTGAGGAAACTGGAACAGGCAGGAGATTGACGATCCCACTCAGCGGTTCCCCAGAGTCTCGCCCAGTCAGGTGATTGATGGTGTAGGCAACCTTTGCAGCTTCAGAGGAGAAGGTCGGGGCTGTAAGCGAAGAGCAGGGTGCAGTTGGTGATGAAGGCAGAACAGGTCTCAGGTTCACCATCATATCGTTCAGGAGAGCCCACTCGTGGTTCTGGAGAAGCAGGCGATACAGCAGGCTGAGGAACAGGTGCAGGGGTTGGAGTTGGTGGTGACTCTCGAAGCCTGGAGGCGAGTTCAGTGACAGTCGGGTGAGAGTATCCACAGCACTCTGAAGGTGGCTAGTAGTCGTGGCAATTAGCCCCTCATGATGAGCCAGCAACCCTTCAACTCTTTCCAGTCTGTCCATTGCTGATGGTGAACTGCTCGCTGGGTCCATCTTCTGGTCAGACTGTACTGACACGATTGCAGGTAGGACCCAGAAGCAAGCAGTTTGATTAGAACAGTCTTTATTAACCAAGTTCAGAAACAGTTCAGAGCGGGCTGCGAACCCGCGACCAGGAGATCTGTGGGCCAGGCGCTCTCCTGACTGAGCTAACCCGGAGCTGTACAGCTGTCGGTTCCCACAGCCTTTTCAGGGAAGAGGCTGAGGGCGGAGAGAGGAGCTCAAACAGTCTTTACAGGGGAGTAGCTGATTCTTGAGCGGGGCTTCAACCCGCAACAGCGAACTTAAGAGGTGAACACTCCTCTGATTGCAGCACCTCAGAGGAGTCCAAAACTGACACCCACACCGTTGAGACAGAGAACAGGCTGTGGCTTGGCGGGGGTCGAACCCGCGACAGCTCGGTCCCTGATCGGGCGCCTTACCGACTGAGCCACCCAGGCGATGCAGTGACAGAAGCTCACACAGTCTTTATAGAAAGAGGTGAAGCAGGCTTGACTCACGCACACAGGCAGGCTGAGGCGCTCAGGAACACTTGGAGGAGGATTCAGGCGAACTCGCGTTGTCGAAGACAGGCAGGAAGTCAGACACCAGGCGATTGGCACAACGTAGAGCAGACTGGGTTCGCAACTGGAGCGGAAGCAGGGTCAGGTACCAGGCGTGGGTCTAGCGTAGAGCGGGCTGGATTCGGCAACAGGAGGCGGAAGCAGGGTCAGATACCAGACTTGGGTCTAGCGTAGAAGCGGGCTGGATTCGGCAACAGGAGGCGGAAGCAGGGTCAGATACCAGGCGTGGGTCACAACGTAGAGCGGGCTGGATTCGGCAACAGGAGACTTCAGCAGGATCGAAAGCCGGGGATTCAGACAGGCGGATGAATACAGGACAGAAGCTAGTCGATACCTTGGAGTCGAGCCGAGGGTCAGGCGTATGAGGCAGAGTCTGGGACGAAACGGGTGATCAATCCGGGAAACAAGTCTGGACCTTTCAGCATGAGTGCGACGACAGTCTGACGCTGGTTGAGTGTGGAGCTGGGGCTTTTGTAGCTGGCTTGATTACGGGTGATGAGGTGCAGGTGTGAGCGGCGGCACAGGTGAGGTGAGTCAGGACTGATTAAGGTGCAGCTGGGAGTGACAGGCTGTGGGAGAGGCTGAGGCTGCAGACTGAGATGTGACACATCCTCCTCGTCCTCTCCGCTGCTTTTGACCCTGTTTCCCACACCATCCTCCTCAAACGCCTCTCTGACATCCTGGGCATCTCTGGCTCCACACTGGCTTGTACCTTTCCAACAGAACCCAGTTTGTCACCCTTCATAGATCCGCATTCCCCCCTGCCCCAGTCAACCATGGTGTCCCTCAAGGCTCCGTGCTCGTTCCCACACTCTTCACCATCTACCTGCTCCCCGTCGGCCAGATGCCATGGATTTAATTTCCACTGCTACGCTGACGATTAACAACTTTACCTTAGAACCTCACCTTCCTCTCAGCTCCCCCCACAGTCTCTGGTCACCTGCCTCCATGACATTAAAATCTATATGACAACCAACCTCCTCAAACTGAACAGCAGCAAGACAGAGCTTCATGGTTGTAGCCCCCGAGCCACTGCTCTGGAAGGTTGGGGATCTCCTCATCAGCGTCGATGGCTGTTCCATCAACCCAGCCTCTGAGGTCCGCAACCTGGGTGTCATTTTCGATCCCTCCCTTTCATTCCAGTCACATGTTAAATCTGTCACTAAATCAGCCTACCACCATCTCAAAAACATTTCCCGTCTCCGTTCCTCACTATCGGACTCTGAAACTCTAATCCACGCTTTCGTTACATCCCGGCTGGACTATTGCAACCGAGTCCTGTCCGGGGTTCCTAGCAAAACCCTGGACAGGCTCCAATATGTTCAAAACTCTGCTGCCAGGGTTCTTACTCGCACTAAACCCTGACAGCACATCACCCCCACTCTCATTCACCTCCACTGGCTCCCGGTCAAGTTCTGCATTCACTACAAGCTCCTCCTGCTCACCTACAAGTTCCTTCATGCACTTGCCCCCCAGTACCTGGCTGATCTCCTCCACCAACACACCGCCTGCGGTCATCTGACTCTGGTCTCCTCTCCATCACGCGGACCAAAATTAAAACGTTCAGTGACAGAGCCTTTAGTGTGGCTGCCCCCACCCTCTGGAACTCTCTCCTCGCAGAAATCCGCAACTCACCCACTCTGGACTGTTTCAAATCACCTCTCAAAACTCACCTGTTCTCCCAGGCCTTCCCTGGTTAAATGTCTAGCTTTGGTCTTTGTTGTTGATTCTTATTAGTTTGTCCCCCCACCTTGGAAAGGGGCCCTGGGGTTCCTTGAAAGGCGCCATGTAAGTTTAAGTTATTATTATTATTATTATTATTAACCAACCCAGCCATCCAATCCTTCATCTATCCATTCATCATCCACCATCCAATCATTCATCCATGCATTCATCTTAAAAGGCCCCTCCTTGCCAATCTTGTCCTCTTGTTTCCAACATTACTGACGTATCTGTGCGGATGTGGACTGTCTAAACATGGCTGAATGTCGTAGAGTTCTGTTTTCATGAGCCTGGAGGTGTTTTCTTTATGTGCTTTGGGTGTTTTTAGCCTCCTGTTAGTGTTTGATGGGGGAGCTCCAAAGGATTTAAACCAGCCATTTCAACAATTTCATCACTGCTTATCAAACAGCTTTAACACATCACCCAGCTGAACTTCACCTCATCACCACATGAACGCACAGTCTCCTGAAGCAGCCAATCAGAGCTCAGCCCCGCCTCCATCCTCAGTCTGACTCCACCACACAAACACGCTCTGAGAATCAGCTCTGGTTTATTTTGCTGCTGCCGTGGTTATGATCATATTTCTCAGGAGAAACTTCATGAATGGAAATAAGGATGTTTATAAACACCCAGAGGAAACAACAGCATACCCAGCATGCCTCAGGCTCTCTCCCAGAGACGCGCCCTCCCCTCAGCATGACCCCGCTCTGTGTTTACATCCTGCAGGACCAGGCCGAGGGCTGGAACAGGGATGTGGACCTGCTGAGGGTCAGACCGAGCATCAGGGTGGAGCAGAAGGAGGATTTAAGAGACTTTCCAGATGAGCCTGTCTATGACAAACTGACCATCTCTAGAGTTTACAGAGAATGGTCTGAAGAAGGGAAAGTATTCAGTGAGCAGCAGGTCTCTGGGCCTCGTTGATGTCAGAGGTCAGAGTGGTTGCTGAGGATTGTTGCTGACCATGTCCATCCCTTTATGACCACAGTGGACCATCTTCTAATGGAGACTTCAGCAGCTCCGTGTTCACTCTGTGGCCTCCACAGTCAGAAGATCTCAGTGCAGTAGTTTGGGATGTGGTGGAGCAGTAGATTCCCATCATGGATGTGTGATGATGTAATGGAGATATGGTCCAACATCTCTGAGATGTTCCAGCTCCTTGTTGTGACACCAAACTGCAGGAATAAGTGCAGAGCTGGTGACGAGCAGCTTTGGACTGTAACCACAGAGCAGACGGGAAAACCAATCAGAGTGGACTGGGCACACGTGGGAAACTGAGCCTTAAAGTGACAGGAGCTCCAACAGAGACAGAGAGAGAACAGAGGGAGATCAGGCATTTTTGAACATCAGTGATGCTGAACATTTTCTGATGGGACCACACAGTCTGGGACGGGTCTGTCAATTACGTGACATCAAACTATTGCTCTGGACTTTTTTAAGATATTTGCTGAATCATCTCTCTGAAGTTTCTCTGACACGTGAGCCCACTGTGGAGACAGCCTTTGTTTCCTGTCACAGGTGGATCAGAGGAAACCATCGGCATAAACTGCAGCTCATAGAGAAGACAAGAAGCAAACAGTTTTACTACTCCAACAGGTTTTTAATTATTCATTCTCCAGATAACCTCTCTGTTTGAGGATTTGTTATCATCAAAACTTTTGTTGTTGGGAGACATAAAGAGAGGGAGTCAATGGGCGATCAACACAGACTTAAAAAGAGAGTCAGAGGCAGTTTATAGACTGTTAGTGTTTTTAAAGACTGAAGTCTATCTGCTGTATTCTGACTGACAAGGTCACTACTTCAGATTTTGTAGTTTTTATGATTCTGTGTTTGGAGTTTTTGTCAGACAGTGATGGTCTGTATTCAGAAGCTCCTTCAGAACAAAAATAATGATTAAAAAAATCATTTTTTTGTCGTTGTCATTGATAGCATTTTTGTTGTCATTGATGTTGCTGTTACTGTTGTTGCTGCTGCTCTTGATGTTGTTTGTTGTTACTGTTGTTGTTTTTGTTACTGTTGTTGTTTGTTGCTGTTGTTGTTATTGCTGTTTGTTGCTGCTGTTGTTGCTGTTTTTGTTTTTGTTGTTGCCGTTTTATTGTTTTTGTTGTTGCTGTTTTATTGTTATTGTTGTTGCTGTTGTTGTTGTTACTGTTGTTGTTTGCTGTTACTGATGTTGATTTTCTTACTGTTGTTGCTGCTGCTGCTGCTGTTGTTGCTCTTGTTTTTGTTACTATTGTTGTTGTTTGCTGTTACTGATGTTGTTTTTCCCACTGTTGTTGTTTGTTGCTGTTGTTGTAATTGTTGTTGTTGTTGTTTGTTGCTGTTGTTGCTGATATTGTTGCTGTTGTTGTTGCTGTTATTGTTGCTGTTGTTGTTACTGTTGTTGTTGTTGTTGCTGTTGTTACTGTTGTTTGCTGATATTGATTTTCTTTGTTGTTGCTGTTGTTGCTCTTGTTGTTACTATTGTTGTTGTTGCTGTTATTGTTGCTGTTGTTGTTACTGTTGTTGTTGTTGTTGTTGTTGTTGCTGTTGTTACTGTTGTTATTACTGTTGTTGTTGATTTTGTTGTTGTTTTTGATGTTGTTGTTGCTGCTGCTGCTGCTGTTGTTGCTGTTGTTATTACTGTTGTTGTTGTTGCTGTTGTTGCTGTTTGTCGTTGTTGCTGTTATTGTTGTTGTTTGTTACTGTTACTGTTGCTGTTGCTTTTGTTGTTGTTTTTGATATTGTTGTTATTGTTGTTGCTGCTGTTGTTTTGGACATTGTTGTTGTTGTTTCCGTTCAAACAGGGCCTCTTCATCAGTGCAGACAGCATGAACAGTCACACCTCCTGATGGGCCTGTTTATTAGAAACACCTGCTCTCACTGCAGACACTTTAGTTCTGTTGGTGATGTGAGGATGAGCGTCTCAGAGTTATAACACATGTCCAACAGAGCAGAGCATTTCCTCTGTTTACCTCCTCACTGTGAGGAGCAGTGATTCATCTGAATTAATGACCCTACACCTGTCAGGAGGTGTCCCACAGGAACATGAAGTGTTACGTCTAAAGCATCAGCATGTTCCTCTAACAGGGAGGAGAAGATGGAAAGAGACCAGCTGCCCTGACTCATCAGGTAATTACAGCTCACACACCTCCTCCCTTAACATGTTTGTTTACACGTTTATTTTTACCTGGGGCCAGGTGAGGGAGAGGCGGAGCTACAACTGTTCTAAAACTTAACACAGCAACCACAGAAGAAACAGGAGGTTCACGTCTGACTGGGATTTGACCTGGGGGGTCAGAATCTTCTGCCTGTAGATGTTTGTGTGGTAGAACATCTCAAACAATTGGTCTTGAAGAAGTCATGGTCCTGGACCAGTCTGAGGATCACTGTGGTCTCACTGAAGAGGTCCTGGTCCTGGACCAGTCTGAGGATCACTGTGGTCTCACTGAAGAGGTCCTGGTCCTGGACCAGTCTGAGGATCACTGATCAGCAGATGGATGAAATCTCCAAAGCTGGATCCAAGCTGAGCACGGCTGGACCTGTTCAGACCCTGAAGACGTCGTGCTCCTTCAGAGGTCCAGCTCCTGGTCTGGATGGAGCTTCGGGGCTGGGCCTCCTCAGTCAGGATGAGGGAGCGGTGGCTCTGCGGTGGAGTCAGCGGTGTGAGGTCCTGACAGCCCAGCAGGAGCCCAGAGAGGATCAGTCCTCACCATGAGACTTCATCCAGGCCTCTCCTGAAGTCACAGTATGCAAATTTTGTGTATGTGAGAAATGCCCGGATGTTTACTCAATCAGCTTCGATTTCTGAGTATGGAGCGGAGCTTGCTTCGTGTACTGCTTCTGCCCCACAATGCATTGCACACTTCTGACGTGGGAAGATCATAAAACAAAATGGAGACAGCCGGCAGCAGCTTCCAGCGCCAACCACAAAGCGCTTAATAATGTTATTTAACTTTTGTATTGACATTTGAGTTTATGCGCTGCTCGACGACCAGTCAGCCTACTAATTGATTAGGTCGTTAGCTTACGCCGTCGCCGCAACTAAACTGTAATGTGGACCCGCTTCGGTCTCCGAAAACGGCGAGACAAATTAAAAACAGTCGCTATTTCAAACAACTGGGCTCATAATCGTGATGTAAATACTTGCTTTCACGCTAGAAATAATATTATTACTGAATGAATTTGTAGTTTTTCCAGAATGCAGTCGTTTTCTGTTGCTTGTGGTCGGACTATTTTAATTTTCCGGCGCTGCTTCCCGGCCGGCAGGAAATGCATTCTGGGGTATTAAGTATGCATCTGTGTGTAAACGCTCGGGCAGCCATGGCATACTCAGATCATCTTTGAGTATTCAGTATGCAGTGTGTACTGATTGAGTAGGTAAGTAGACAGTAGGCAGTACGCCATTTTGAACACAGCCCAAGTCTTAGTCATGACTCCACTCCAACCAGAGCAAAGGTCAAGGTCAAGTTCATTAATTTGAACATTATTTTATCAAAACTTAAAAAAAAATGCCCTCAGGAGGCCAAAGGTCAGTGGGTCTTACAACTGTGCTGATTTAGAGGGATTTTTGTATCTGTAATTGTTGGGTCATAATTAACGTAATAACTTATTCATTAACATTCTAATCACTAACATTATTATTTAATTATCCCTGTACTAATTATTTATTCTCTGCTGTCATTATAATTTCATTACCACTGTAGCCGTTTGTTTCTGTTCTCTGTAATTAATATTTTTAAAATCACTGTACTTATTATTTGATCAGCTCTGTAGATATTAAACTATTACTGCTTTAATATTCATATTATTACCACAGTAATTATTATGTTCATGCCTTTGTCTTTATATTTTCGTATCTTTGTCTGCAGCTCCAGTTTGAATTCATCTCAAACGTGCCACATCTGCTCCGTGTTAGCGTCACGTCTGTTGTAACCACAGACCCAAACATCAGCTGATCTCAGAGCTAACCACGGCTCTGTGTGACTCTGACCCACTTAGACCGAGACCAGACCGGACCAAGAGGGATCACTGAGGAATGTCCCGACAGTCCAAATATCAGACTCAAACCTCACGAGGGAGACAGACCGGCAGAAAACTGCTAAAAGAGGTCTGCACCACAACAACACATTAGGACTGAACATCATCAGATCTGTTTCAACATGATCCTCCTCCAAACCCTCAGTCAAGACCAGGACCATGACTCAGCATCACAGAAACCAAACCAGGACTGCATGGTGGTCACCTCTGTCTCCTCAGTTTCCTCTAAAGGTTATCAGGCTGTTTGTGTCTCCACTTCCTGACCATGGACGGTAAACTCCAGATTATCTTCTCTCTATAAGATTATGATCCAGACCATCCTGTGGTCTGAGGGTTCAGAGTGAATCTGTCCTGATCATCAGTTCAGAAACATGAATGTATTAACGACTGAAAAGTTTTAACTACAACCAAAAATCTTCATGTGTGGGGGAAAGTAAATACTGTGGAAGATGTAAAGGTGTAGTCAGCGATGTGGGAGACGTGCATCGTCATGGAAACAGTCGTAGAAACTGCGTAGCTGACCAATGCAGCTAAGGTAGCCCTTAATTACTCGTCAGACAACTCGACTGCCATTATTGATAACATCACAACAACAGAACATTCTGGCAGATTAGACAATAAGATGAATGCCCGACGGCTGTTACTGTTATGTGAAGCACCACAAAGCTAATGTTGCTAACCTATCCGACAGAAAGACAGTGACATCTGCGTCCGTTTTCAGGTCTTTCAATTGGCGGAGTCCCCTCCACCGTCGGAAAGCAACACCAATGTTGACCCGGGTCTTCGCTCTTTCATGGTCATAGTCCTTCTTTTTCACTTTTCACTCCTCTGACCTTTTTCTTTTGGGCTGTTTTTCAGCCATTGCTACTGCACCTATTGTATCTCTCTCTTACGCTAACTGCGCACGCTACGCAACCTACTACTCCCCCTCCCCCCTCTGTCTGATCTGTGCATGAGTATGATCGCCCCCTGGATGTGTGTGTGTGTGTGTGTGTGTGTGTGGCTGCTGAAATTCAGAGCCAAGGCTGTGTATTGAAACCAGACTTTTTTTTTCAACATGCTGTCAGTGATGACATCTTGTGGAGGAGAAATACGATGAATTTGACAAATACTGCATTAGATTAGAAGATCACTGACTACACCTTTAAGCTGAAAAAAGGCTGACTGAAACATTAGAGATGAAATCCGACTGGAGTCAGAGGGCCACATCCTCTGATGGGGCAGCAGTTCACATCATGTCTCTGTGAACACTCTGAGATCAATCAATCAATCAATCAATCAATCAATCAATCAATCTTTATTTGTATAGGACCAATTACAAGTAACACTAACCAGTGTTATCTCAAGACACTTTACAATAGAGCATAAAGCTCTTCATTTATGGATACACATCAGAGTCCTCTCTCCACCATCCCCACTCTAATGAGAATAAACTGAAGCCCTGATAAACATGCCTGTCTACAGCTGTGACTGTTGCACATGCAGAGCTCCCTGTGTTCTCATTAGTCAGCGTCTCTGACCTGGACGAACAACGAGGGAGGACAAAAATCAAACCTGTTGAACTTTGCATCAACAGAAAGGTTACATGACATAACCAGGAGTTTCTGTGGCCCGCAGGTCGACCTTCAGGTCACTGTCATGCAAATCATGTAGACCTCATCCTAATGCTGCATTCACATCGAAAGCGACCAAGCTACCAAAATCCACTGATGTAGCATCGCGCGTCCATACATACCTCATTTTGGTCACCGTTGCCGTTGGCAATCGCACGGTGACATCAAGTCCACTCGAGTTTCACCGCGATCATTTCATATATCATATAATAGGATGTATAAGCGGACATTATTCCAGCTGTATCCTTTTCATTCACTTATCAACCACAAAACACTGCAGCTGATGATGCAGCAGCATCATCTGTGAGTTTACCACAGTCCGTCTAGGCGGAACTAATGTCCTCACTGACTAATATTTCCACAGGGACATTAATTGTTCCTCTGTAGTCCAGATGAATAACTGTCTGTCTAGGGTACCATCACACACACTGCTGATTGATCAACTTTTTTTTTCTTTCACATCGCGCGACAAGCTATGTGGTGGCGGCTGTCGCATCGCAGGAGGGTTAGCTCCACCCATTGTGGCTGTACATTGACTTTGCATGGAGAATGATCGCCGAGGTAGTACAGGTAGAGTCCAGTGCACCTTAAGCCGATGTCCACCTGCAGCTTAGGCTCCATAAAAACACAAAGCCAATGGTGAGTTTGAAAAGTCCTTTATTCATCAGGAACCTGAACTGTAGAAATGAAATGGACCTCTACAGCAGTTAAGGAAAGGAGGATCTCTGCTTCCTTTATTATCTCCTTTAGCTTAGGAAACACTGGACCATCCTTTAACAAAGGAGAGGAGAAAGAAACGCCCCATAATGACTTACGGCAGGTGACGTATATAAAATTGGCACCCAACAAACGTTTATGGAAACTTACGAAGGAGAAAGGATGAAGAAAACATTTTATGCAGCTATAGAGATAAATATATGCTTCAAAGTCAGTGCTTTCAAAAATATAACCTTTACTTTATTTCTTTATTGATCTTTTTTAAAATGGTGGAGGGATAAACAGTTAAATGTTATAACTTATAAAGCACTTAATTTAAAGCATTTCTTTCTCTATCCACATCTGCAATGTTGATGAATAACAAACAACTGTTGTACATGTTTTCTGTATTAATATTTTATACTAGTTACCATGTTTCAATCCATCTTAAATTATGAAGTAAACCATGACAATAGCAAGACAGAACAATGGAGTCTCTAACACTTTCATGCATGAATTGTTAAATCACAAAGGAAGACGTTTTCAATGTTTTGTTTTTATTTTCAGTCAAGTTAAAAATCATGTTCATTTTTTTTCTGGTTATATTTTGAGGGAGTTATGCATCTGTCAGATTCATCTTACATCAACTGTGCAGTTTAGTGGATCTAAATACAGATCCACAAACACGTCTTTGACAAACATTTATTAAGAGTAAATAAAAGCAAAAGAAGTGTCCAAAGCACATATATTATTTCTGTTTTTCAAACTATTCACTTGTGAATTACACCAAAATTTAAATTAAAAAAAAAAAAAAAAAAAAATTCTGTAAAACCTGAATACAGGTATAATGCCTAATTGGCCCTTCATTGGCTATTTTGGATTTATAATGCAAATATCTAAATATGGTAAAGAAGTGCAAAGTTATTATTTTTATGAAATTTAAGACAAGTGTTTGGGAAATCATCACCTTGTAGCAAGGTTATAATAGTTAACTAAAACAAAACTGAAAACAAAAACTAAAATTTAAAATACATTGCAGTTAACTCAAACTAATAAAAACTAGAAAAGAAAACAAAAGCGATAAGTAAACTAAAACTGTATCTTGGGTTCACAAAACGAACTGAAACTAACCAAAATTATTGACAAAATGTCCTTTGTTATCGTTTTTGACATTTGATTTATCAGCCTTTAGGATTTAAATTAATCCGACACATTTTCCCAACCAAATTTACGACAGTTTTCGGCAGTTGTCAGCGCCGTACGGCACCATCATAGCGATGTACTGGGACGTGCCTGTTTACTGCACTGACTGGCTGTGCTCTGTGCATGTACATGTTGTTGGAACAACGTGGAAGAAATGGCTGAAGTCTGGAGGAGGCAGCAGTGTCCTGTTTGGGTTTTTTTGAGTACCACAGTGAGACAAACAAATGAAATTAAAACTGGTGAGACATGTGGAGCGCTTCTTAAGGGGAAAATCCCACAAACTTAAAAGCCCATTTGAGGAGCACCCATAAGGAGGCTTATACAGCCTATGAAAACAAGGAAGCCCAGAGTTTATATTGATGTTTATATTTTTACATTAAGTTGTGTTTAAGGCAAATAAGGTATGAAAAAACGAAAACTAAACTAAAACTAAGCCGAGTTGCAAAAATCCAAACTAAATAAAAACTAGAAAGCCCGCTCTTAAACTAATTAAAACTAAACTGTAATGGGAAAAAAATGTCAAAACTAACTAAAACTAAACTATAATGACAAATCCAAAACTATTACAACCTTGCCTGGTAGTTGGGTGTCGTACTGCAACCTAAAGGATATAAAATTTATTTCAAAATATCTGTCTACTGTAGCGGACATCATGCATGAAAGGGCTAATAAAGTTTATTAACAGACAATCAGTAAAAGAAGGACAAATGAGGCTTTTTACAATACTTCAAATATAATAACACATTTACACAGCGTGCATAACGATGATATGTTTGAATGGTTCATCTGAAACGTTCTGGTGTATTAATAAGACTTCAGGTTTTTCAACATTTACAGAAGCTCTGAGCTCACAGCTGAGAGCAGAAAACACACACTGCATGACCAACAGACCAAACACCTCCACAGGTAAGTCCTCTGATCAGGGACTGTTGATGTTAACAGGTGAAAACAGCTCTGCGAGGTAAAGAGGAGGACAGAGATGTTTCCTGTAGTTCATTTTCAGAACACTGTAGTTGATCGTGTCTTACTTACGTCACTATAAATCATCGTTTCATAAATATGACACCAAAGTGAAAGTGCAGTCAGATCTTCTTTTACCTCAGCTCTCCTCTCCAGGTGAGACGGAGCTGTCTGAAACTATGAAGACATAGATTTAACCCAGTACAATTCTTTGACCGACTCTGGATCAGTGTGTGAATTATTAGTGTAAAACTGGAGCAGCCTGGAGGCTTCACAGAGTTTTCATGCCTAATAATAATGTTTGGTCAGACGTAGCTGGGGTCTCATTTATAAAAGAGTGCGTGGAATCCTTACTAAAAGTGTACGTGCGCCTAAAAACCCGGAAATGGCGTGCGCACAAAAAATTCAGATTTATAAAACTGTTCGCACGCACACCTGCACGCAATTTTACATTTATAAATCAGAATCCACCTGGAGGAGTGCGCACGTGGAAAAGCTGCAAATCCCGTCCCTCACACGCCCATAATTCACCATAAATGGTCAATGCAAAGCACCTCATGAATATTTGGGTATATAACATAAGCCTTTCGATCACACACTTTACGTGTGACAATGACGACCGAAAGGAAAACCAAAAAAATGAATTTCTCTGAGACGGAGATTGAAGTCCTCGTTGATGAGGTGGATGACCGGAAAGGTTTTTTATTTGGGTCTCACAGGACAGGAATCTCCAACAAAAGAAAGAGCAGCGAGTGGCTGTCCGTCGCTGCTGCTGTTAATGCAGCAAGTAAAACAGAGAGGACAGTGTCAGAGATCAAAAAAACAAAAACAAAAAAAAAAAGTAAACTTTGTGACCCATGAACGGAGGAGTTTGTGAATGAAGTGATGGATAAAATGGACATGTCGGTAGTTTGCCGCAGCAGTGGATCACAAACTTCACAAAAATCTGAGAATGACACCACGTCACTGCTTCATGCATCCATTGTGCCAAAACACCCACCTTCTTCATTACACACAAGTATATCTGCAATGTTTCCATGGTAACGACCCACACTGACTTCTTTACATACTTTCTGAGAGCACGCGTCAGTCAGCAGTCTCCCTACCTCAGTATTATTATTAATCAAAGTTTTGATCGACGAACAAAAAAATGGTAATGTTTGGCCACATTTTTCCCTGGGAAACTCCGTCTGTTCTATTTATGAGGATGTGTAGTCTGAATGATCATGTCAGAGATGCCCTGATTTAATCCCCACACTTAGATACAGAATAAATATGTGCAGCTGATGAAGATGTGCTGATGGAGGAGGAGAATTGTGTGAAGCCACCGCCGTGTCTCCGTGCGCTCTGTGCACCTTTAATACAACGAAAAACCGCACTTGTTAGTAAATGTCTGAAATTTACAGATGTTAATAAAAACTGGTGGCTCTGAGGTTTCTGTGTTAGTCTAAATTTTAACTCTACATCAACGAAAACATTAGTGTCCGGTCCTGTGAGGTCCGTCCGGGTAATGAAGGCGAGACAGCGCTGAAGAAATGTGTATGTGGCGGACTTTAGTTTTTTTTTTTTTTTTTGTATATTTTCATAATGAAAGTGACTTATAGGAAACGGCCAATTACACGCGTTATTTATAGCCCAAATAAAACAGATAGTTTGAATGGTTATGATGACGTGGATCTGTCAGTAAAGTTTGATATTTAGTGAAATAAAATGTTGGAGAGACATCAACATGTATCTGGAGGCTTCAGTTCACCACTTCATCGTCTGTGTCTCCAGTTTCCCATGCCTCCAAAATATACGTACGCCTGGTTCAGAGTTTACTTACCGGTGCGCACATTTTACCGTCAGGTTTGTTTTTATAGATCACAAACTTTGCGTGGGAAAAGGCGTACGCCAGTTTCAGGCCCTGTTTTGTGCGTACGCAAGCTTTACAAATCAGACTCCTGGACATTTGTGCTCTGAAGCCGTGCTGATGGTCTCACAGCTGGTCTCAGCAGGAACATCTTGAAGATGGATCAGGCTCGGTCTAAACGCTGGAGCGCCGTGTTCAGGATCTTCAAGGTGAACTCTGGGAAAACGATGGCATATAGATGTGGGAGTTGTTTCTTTCAGTCATGCTGGATCTGCTCATCTTCTTCATTAAAGATAAAATATGGTGATGAGCTGTCCAGGTGTAGAGATGTGCTCATGATTATATAAAAGTCTGAGTCTGAAGCCATCACGGGAAAAAGAGCACAGAAATCCAGACCGAGCGTAAATCAGCCATGAAACATCTCAGCAGATCACAAAGACCTCATGTCAGGGCGTTCACCCTCAGAGGAACCTGGAAACCATATCTGACATCTGAGGTCACAATAAGAGATGTAACATGGCAGTAGGAAGCATCACTGTGTCTTCATCTGTGTGGAGATCGCTGATCACCAGCTGACGGCCTCGACTTGTCCTCTCTGTCTGATGGTTGATCCAAAGTTAGGCTGAAGATGATTCACATTAGGCTGCATCCATGGATCATCTTCAACAACACTCTGCAGCACCTCGGACAATCACACAGCTGACGTGAAATGAGAACTTTTCAGAAGGTGCTATCTACCTGAAGATATGAAAGTCTGCAGGTGAAGGGCCCCTGTAGGTGAACATCTACCTCAGTAGGCCTGTCACGATAACAAATATTGCTGGATCATAATTGTCCAAAAATTATTGACGATAAACGATATTATTGTCATTATGATTTTGATTTTTTTTTCATTTTTTCATTAATGTGATTATATGTCATAATAAAGTCAGTACACCATATCAAAAACAATAAACTTTAATTTCTTAAGAGGATTTAACTGTAATTGGAATGTCAAGATCTTTTAAATAAAATAAACAATGTAATAAATTTAACAAACAAAACAAGAGAAAATTTTTTTTAAATGAAATGGACTATCTATAAGGAAAAATTGCATGTAAATAGAAATAGTTATACAAATTAAAAACAATAAAAAAAGACTGAAAATAAAAAGAAAAACTCCTATTAAAACACACAACAATAAAAACAATAAATAAACAAAAGGGAGGTGTCTGTGACATGTACTTTCTCCCAGTCAATCCGTACTGTCTGTCAAACGTTTGTAACAATGCTGACTGTATCACTTTTGCAGTGAACGACGCTGTCTGTGAGTGTGCACCATTTTGCTCTGTTTTATTTATATTTTCTTTACAGACCAAACACTTTAGTAAGCGCTGACTGTCAGGACGAAGGCTCCGCTGCACCTCCCCCTCTTCGCCACCACTTTTAAACAAATTCGACATATCAGCTCGTCGGTGTTCATGAGCTCACACCTTGTTCATTCTGTTTAAAACCAAAATATTCCCACACCGGCGCTGTGGCAGCCAGATTAAGAACCGTAGCTTTCATGCCAACATTCATATTAGTGTTTGTTTCCTTGTTACTCCTCACATGCTCACTTCAGCTCTCTCCGTGTGCCTCCCCCTCAAAGATTGCACATTTGACAGATGCTCACTCCGCTATAAAGCTGCTAAATCCGCTAAAGAACCAACACACTCCAGTGTTAAGAAAGATGGACAGAGTGAGTCATCTTCTCATCCAGCCTCTTTGGTAGAAAGTGAGGAGGAAAACAAACATGCACGCACGTATCGGTTTATCGAGGCTGTCAAACTTACCGAAGACATTTTTATTTATCCTGCAGTTAACTGATTTATTTATTATCGTGACAGGCCTATACCTCAAGATATGGAGGCCTGCAGGTGAAGGCCCTCTGTAGGCAGAGGTGGACAGTAACGAAGTAGATTTACTTGAGTACTGTACTTAAAGGATAAGTTTGGTTTCTACAGCTTTCACGTTGTTTATAGAATGAAGTAGAACAATATACTTACCCAGAAGGCTTTCCTGATCCAAACAGTGCTTCAGGAGATAAAAAACTGCATTAATCTTCCAAAAACTCATTAGTTTCACCAATATTTCATCATGATCCGCTCACGCTACTCCTCCATTACAGTCTGTGTCACTCCAGACATGTTTTTGTGACTGTGCTGACCTCTGAACTGAAGAAGAAGAACGTTTGCCTCCGCCCATGCGCAGTACTCTCTGACCAGCTGTTCTTCTCTTTGCCTCTGTGTCCGCCTTTCGATGAGCTCCTCATCTGTAAACTCTGGCTCCAAACTGTAAGGACACCCATCATATTCAAAGTTCTCCTCCACAACATCTTCATCCGATAGATATTCGTCCATTTTGCACAAAACTGGTAGAAGAAAGTCGTTGAGTATCCGGCGGTCTTCCCCTGAAACACGTTCTTCTTCTTCAGTTCAGAGGTCAGCACAGTCACAAAAACATGTCTGGAGTGACACAGACTGTAATGGAGGAGTAGCGTGAGTGGACCATGATGAAATATTGGTGAAACTAATGAGTTTTTGGACGATTAATGCAGTTTTAGGAGCGGCGCTATACATGCCCTATGTGCTACCATTATACGGGCGTCCGCCGCTCGATTTTGGATCTAAATATCTCCTGAAGCACTGTTTGGATCAGGAAAGCCTTCTGGGTGAGTATATTGTTCTACTTCATTCTATAAACAATGTGAAAGCTGTAGGAACCAAACTTGACCTTTAAGTACATTTTTTGAGTATCTGTACTTTACTTGAGTTTTTTTTTCTTTTTTTAACTTATGACTTTTACTTCACTACATTTAAAAGACAAATATTCTACTTTTAACTCCACTACATTTCTATAAATGGCCTCGTTGTTTTTAGGTACAGGTATGAAGTCAGCGGATGAAATTTATTTTTTCTTCTAAAATGTGATTTGTTCAAGTGGTGTTATCTATACTGGTATATCTATCCTGTTCCACACTCCAGTCCAGTTGGTGGCAGTAATGCACTTTTGAGTTGATTTTCCAACGGCCATTAAACAACAGCGAAGAAGAAGAAGACGAGCATGTGCTACTGCGATCGGGCAGGTAAAGGTTGAGCTAACGTTGGTGGTTACGGTTCGTCTTGGCAGTAATGATGGCTACTATGGCAGATAAAGACGACAATTCCACACCAGAGCACCCATGGCCATATCTGAAGGGGAGGAGTTAAATAAAAAAAAAAAAGAAGATGTCAATGGTTGTCCTTTTGTTGTTTCATTAGTGTTTCAGTCTGCATTTCCATGGGCTTTGTAGCATATTTTCAAACTCTTTGTTCTACATGATCTATAAGCAGGTCAGTGCATTCTGTAGATTGTTTCAGTCATTATGTTCTGAAAGGTCAACGGGAAAATGTACTTTTAATACTTTTTCAAAAGCAGGTACTCCAGTACTTTAACTTAAGTAAAGATTTGACTGAGCAACTTTCACTTGTATTGGAGTAGTATTTGAACATGAGTATCTATACTTTGACTTGAGTACTGGCATTGAGTACTTTGTCCACCACTGTCTGTAGGTGAACATCTACCTGACATATGGAGGCCTGCAGGTGAAGGCCTCTGTAGGTGAACATCTACCTGACATATGGAGGCCTGCAGGTGAAGGCCTCTGTAGGTGAACATCTACCCAAAGTTATGGAGGACTTTGAAGCCTTGTGTTTTATCTCCCTAAGCTCTTGTAGCCTCACTGCGCCTTCAGGCTCCATCTGGACCTCCGTCGTCCCCTCATCAGTCCTGGTGCTGATGTCCTGGCTCAGGATCTCCTCCCTGCTCATCGCTGCTCCTCCCTGCTCCTCCGTAGTGATCCCTGGTCTCACCCTGTAGAAGTGGGTCTTGTGAGGAGAGCAGCTCTTATGTAAGACCTCCGTGGCCTGGTTCCTGTGTTGTTGTGTAACTCCTCCCCATGGAAACATTATTTACTTAAAAGTAATCAGGTCATCTCATTTTCCACCTCCTCCTGTCACCTTTGACCTTCGTCCCCCCCACCCACCCATCCTCTGAGGTCCGAACCACCCAGCACACCCGACCGTCCCTGCAGCTCCTCAGGGAAACCGGAGGGGGGGTTGAAGGAGCGTGTAAGAGCTGGTTAAGGAGATAATGTGATTTATGAGGCGAGATGAAAACACTGGTGGATGGAGTAATCTGATTACCTCCACCAACAACAGATGTGATGATGGACAGGGAGGGCCCTCGCTTTCTCAACACTTAATTAATCCGTGTTGGTTTGGACACGCGGAGACGCAGCTGATGGAGAAACATGGAGGCGCTGGGGGAGAACAGGCTGTGCTCCTGATGGCTGAAGGTCGTTAAACTTCAGGTCCGCCTGTCGGACAGCAGAGGGTCATGTGACTCATCCAGGGCTGGGCAACATGCTCGGGTTTGAGGACATGCGTGAATGATCTGGGCGGTATCAGCGCTTTTTCAGCCCCACAGCCATGCTGCTCAGTTTGTGTCACTGGGATCAGTGTGGTGCAGGGTCGGAAATGAAATGGGGCATTTAAAACTGGAGAAGTTAAAACGCTCGATCACTGGATCAACCCAGAAGTTTGACAATGTCTGCCAGCCATTTTGAACCATTTTAACTTGGGCTGCACTCTTATAGTCACGTCCTAAGCCCTTTCCTTTCTCCTTTCCTTAACCCTGATGGAAAACATCATGAGGTGAAGAAAAGGAGAATTCAGAAGGACTTAGGAAAGGTAAACTGGCGTGCAGAGAGAATCCAACTACACTTTCACTACGCTACGTCATCATGGGACAGCAGATGTTACTGCTGCAGTGAAACTACAATTTTCTGAAGATGGACTACAAAAGACGTATCATGTATCATGACGATGTTGTTCCTTTAGTAAAAATGAGGTGTGCATAACCGATGTTGAAGAGAGGATTTAAATAAATCTGTCCTCTCATTATCAACATGAACACCAATCAGTGCATGAAAATAAATGAACTGAAGGAAAGAAAGGCACAAACTGTTAGGACCACAATCTAACAGAGTACAAATGATTCATATTGAACCAAGTTTAAAACATAATCAACATCAAATGTCTCATATCCTGCTCTCTTCAGAGAATCAGACTGCTGGAAAGTTAAGGCAGGTTTTGGTAAACTTTAGAAAGGATGAACAGCAGAGGGAACTCACATGGTCTGAGGGATTTGTTATTATTCTGTTGAATTCAGAAGCAGTCGGAATACACAATGTTTATACAAAACCCAAAACCAGTAAAGTTGGCCCGTTGTGTAAATCGTAAATAAAAACAGAATACAATGATTTGCAAATCCTTTTCAACTTATATGCAATTGAATACACAGCAAAGACAAGATGTGAGAAACTTTATTTTCTTTTGCAAATAAGCATCAACTTAGAATTTAATGGCAGCAACACGTTGCAAAAAAGTTGTCACAGGGTCATTTTTACCACTGTGTTACATCGCCTTTCCTTTTAACAACACTCAGTAAACGTTTGGGAACTGAGGAGACCAATTTTTGAAGCTTTTCAGGTGGAATTCTTTCCCATTCTTGCTTGATGTACAGCTTAAGTTGTTCAACAGTCCGGGAGCTCCGTTGTTGTATTTTACGCTTCATAATGCTCCACACATTTTCAATGGGGGACAGGTCTGGACTACAGGCAGGCCAGTCTAGTACCTGCACTCTTTTACTACGAAGCCACGCTGTTGTAACACGTGCAGAATGTGGCTTGGCATTGTCTTGCTGAAATAAGCAGGGGCGTCCATGAAAAAGACGTTGCTTGGATGGCAACATATGTTGCTCCAAAACCTGTATGTACCTTTCAGCATTAATGGTGCCTTCACAGATGTGTAAGTTACCCATGCCTTGGGCACTAATACACCCCCATACCATCACAGATGCTGGCTTTTGAACTTTGCGCCTATAACAGTCCGGATGGTTCTTTTCCTCTTTGGTCCAGAGGACACGACGACCACAGTTTCCAAAAACAATTGTAAATGTGGACTGGTCAGACCACAGAACACTTTTCCACTTTGCATCAGTCCATCTTAGATGAGCTCGGCCCAGTGAAGCCGGTGGTGTTTCTGGGTGTTGTTGATAAATGGCTTTGGCTTTGCATAGTAGAGTTTTAACTTGCACTTACAGATGTAGACGAACTGTAGTTACTGACAGTGGTTTTCTGAAGTGTTCCTGAGCCCATGTGGTGATATCCTTTATACAGTGATGCTGGTTTTTGATGCAGTTCCACCTGAGGGATCGAAGGCCACGGGCATTCAATGTTGGTTTTGGGCCTTGCTGCTTCCGTGCAGTAATTTCTCCAGATTCTCTGAACCTTTTGATGATATTACGGACCGTAGATGATGAAATCCCTAAATTCTTTGCAATAGCTGGTTGAGAAATGTTCTTAAACTGTTGGACAATTTGCTCACGCATTTGTTCACAAAGTGGTGACCCTCACCCCATCCTTGTTTGTGAATGACTGAGCATTTCAGGGAAGCTGCTTTTATACCCAATCATGGCACCCACCTGTTCCCAATTAGCCTGTTCACCTGTGGGATGTTCCAAATAAGTGTTTGATGAGCATTCCTCAACTTTCTCGGTCTTTTTTGTGCCAGCTTTTTTGAAACATGTTGCAGGCATCAAATTCCAAATGAGCTAATATTTGCAAAAAATAACAAAGTTTACCAGTTTGAACATTAAGTATCTTGTCTTTGCTGTGTATTCAATTGAATATAAGTTGAAAGGGATTTGCAAATCATTGTATTCTGTATTTATTTATTTTTCTAACCAACTTCACTGGTTTTGGGTTTTGTTTTGGGTTTTGTAGATGCTGTTGCTGCGGAGAATTATGGGACAGAATAATCTCTCCTTTCGCAAAGGATGCTCCGGTGTATCCTGTGTTAAAGGAGATAATTAAGGAAGCATTGAGCCTCCTTTCCTGTGCATTTTAACTATTCGAACAGCTCTAATCATTAACTACTTCCGGTTCATTTCACTCTGTTAGGAACCTTCTTAAGCAAAAAGGACTATTCAACCACAGCCTTGGACTTCTTGACTAGAGAACTGAGACTACTACACAACTGACTCACAATCTCTGTACGTGTTAGAATTTGAAATCCTTTTTTTTTTTGGTTATTATTATTTTTTCATTTTTCATCAAACAGTAAGAAGCTGTGCCACTGGATCGAGAGGCAATCTGTGGAGACAAGGTGTGGGGTCAAGGGGAGGAAGGAGAAAAGACTGGAGGAGATGTGAAGGCGGACATTTCTAACGGGATTTTCTGTGATTGTTGTCCTTCTGTCTGCAGCTAAGATGTCCAGTCTATGCACCACAGATCTACAGTGAAGATGTTCAACCCAAAACAGCATTGATATACAACAAATATACCAAAGTCTATGTAAGACAGATCTACAGACAGTGTGACCAGTCTAAATAGCACAAATCTAAGGACAGAGACCATCCTCACAGTCTGAGCCCGCTGACCCTTAGGGCCTGATCAACTAAGATCCAAAATAACTGAAAAAGTGCTGTTGGTGGGCGTGTTGTGGGTGATGACTGCATGTACAGTTCCTAACAGGTGTAAAAGTGGCGTGGGCCGCCCCCTTTAAAGGATTTTGTGTGTGCCGGTGTGGAGAGTTTGGCAGAGCAGTATGTTTTAGTAAATATGACATGAACTCTGAAGCCACAGAGTTTGAGGCAAATAAACACATTTGCTTTTTTGCTGTCTGTCAATTTGAAGGACAAAGTCGTCACTTTCCCTTCATTCTTTTTAACCTTTCATTCTTAATTTTCTTTTTCTGATGCCAATGACAGCAGTCTTACAGACTGAGCGGCTGCCTTTACACACTCACAGCCTCTGAACTCACTGTGAGTGTGTGAAGAGTGTGATGTGATTATGGCTACAAAGTTTTTTTCAACAGGTTAAATGACCTCCACCACAATTTACTCAGAGTGCAAAACAGACAGGGTTTACTGTACTTGTGTCTGCATGAGTATGATGGCACAGTGGATCATCCCTCTTGTTCCAGTCTTTCATAACCCTTGTGGACTGTTCAAGTATACTATACACTGTTACTGTTATGGCTGTTTTCAGCCACTAACTTTTTTAACTGCTCTAAAAACACATCAGATCAATATTTTTTCTACTTTTTTCACATAAATCTCTTAATCCACTTCTGCCCTGCTCAAAACTAACAAGCACTGAAAAATAAACAACAAATCTTAACACCTTAAGGGCAATTTAACAGAAAGAACAACACTGATTATGGGAGGATTAAACATGAAATGACCTATTTTCTATATATAAAGTCATCAGAGATTTTTTACGGGGTATCATGGTATTGGATATTTCAAAGATTAATGACATCATTGACTTTGATGTCTTTTTAGTTCTTGTGTGGCATCAGATTTAAAACAAAAAGTTACGCTGTTACTGTTATGGCTGTTTTCAGCCACTATACTTTAACTGCTCTAAAAACATCAGACCAATATTTTTTTCTACTTTTTTCACTTAAACTTCTAATCCACTTCTGCCCTGCTCAAAACTACCAAGCATTGAAAAATGAATAAAACCTTTAACTTTTATTGGCCATTTAAAGAAACATGGGACGGGTTATGGGACACGAGCACCATCCATCCATCGACTCTTCCACTACAGTTCAGGTGTGAATAATTGATGATGATTGATTGTTGTTGTGCATTTGAATTTGGTGTTGTGTTTTGTGAATAAATGGTCTTATATGTTTGTTAATCTAATGATAATTGGGTTCTTTTTTTTACACCACTAAGGGGCGAGTGTGTGTGCATGTGCCCATGATCAGTTTCTGATTGGAAGAGCAGCTGAAACAGCCATTTCAGCCATTTCCTTTGACAATCTGATGCTACACAAAAACTAAAAATACATCAAAGTCAATTATGTTACTAATCATTGACATATCCAAGACTATGATACCACATAAAAATTCTTTATATTTTTTATAAGGAAATGGGTTAATTTGTGTTCTACCCCTCCCATGAAAAGAGACCTTATTTCTTTAAATGGACTAAATTGTAAATGGACTTGAGTTTATATAGCGCTTTTCTAGTCTTGGACTAGAACAACATTTCGCAACCAAAGCTGCTTTACACCGCAGGTCACACCTACCAATTCACACCCATTCGCTTTCTGTGTTGTTTCTATGTTAGTTATCCATCAGTATCTCTAACACATTCACGCCCTTTCATGCCCATTTACACACCACTGACACAGCAGTGGGAGCAACTTGGGGTTAAGTGTCTTGCCCAAGGACACAACGCCATGTGTCGCCCAGAGCTGGGCTTGAACCTACAACCTCCCTATCCAACTGTGCCACCGACGCCCCAAATGGCCCTTTAGGGGTTACAATTTTTATTTATTTTTAAATGCTTGGTAGTTTTGAGCAGGGAAGAAGTGGATTAGGAGATTTAAGCAAAAAAAAGTAGAAACAAATATTGATTGGATGGGTTTTTAGAGCAGTTAAAAGTATAGTGGCTGAAAACAGCCATAACAGTAACAGCGTAACTTTTTGAAAAAAAACTGATGCCACAAAATACATGAAAAATGATTAGAAATCAATAATGCTACTAATCTTTGACATATCTAAGACTATGATGTCACATAAAAATCTTATGTATCTGATCATGTTTTCTATTGAAAAATAGGTCATTTGTACCCTTACCATTATCCATCCCATATTTGTTCAAATGGCCATTAAGAGGTTAAATGTCTTATTTTATTTTTCAGTGCTTGGTAGATTTGAATAGGGCAGAAGTGAATGAAGATATATAAGCGACAAAGTAAAGACAAAAATTGTTTTAATATGTTTTTAGAGCAGTTAAATGTATAGTGGCTGAAAACAGCCATAACAGTACTAGTGTACAGTAAATTTGTCCACAGTGACCTATAGACCTTTTGAAAAATTTTAAATCGTATTTACATAATGTATGTAAAAATAAGCTTCCTGCCCAAAATTCATTCAATTTGCTGCAATACAACCAAAGTTCTGATCAAATAACTGAGAAAATTTTACTCAAAGTGGCTGTTATCAGCCTTAAAGGGAAACTCCGGTATTTTGACACCTGGACCTTATTTTTAGGTTTGTGCATGCTCATATACTCCGCCAGACAAACAGTTTTGGCTCTTCTAAAATTATTTGCTTGATGTGAGCACGCATACGAATATGGCGCCCTTTTGCTTGGCATTAGTCGTGGGCAGCTGTACTTCAGGTGTCCTGCTTCGCTACCACAGCCCGGTTTGTCATTGAAGAAAATCCTCGAGAGTAGTCATCCATATATTCCTGGATAGATCCATACGCATGTCGCCCCGTAACAAGTTCCACTGTGAGCAGCTAACACACTCCTCTTCTGTTGCTATAGACAAACACTGTCCACAAGCGCACCGCGGGTTGGCACTGAGTCGTGGGCGTGCTCCTGTTTGTTGTTGTCGAGCCAGCTGTTCGTCTCTCCCTCTGCATCCTTCTCTCATGGAGCTCCTTGTCCGTGTACTCAGACTCAAACAGGTCGTAGTCTCTCTTGACATCAGATAAATACTCTGCCATGTTGATCCAGCAGCTGGAAAAGAGGGATGTTTGTTTTGAGTTTTGATTATAAAAATGAGTTTATGTAACAGCTGTCAGGAACATCTGGGTCAGGGGTGGATCAGGCGCAGTCAGGGCAAGAAGCAGGAAAGCGAGCGAGGATCAGAGAGAGTAGATGATGGATAACCTGCACTCACATCTAACCAGTCTTTATCTCCAGCACCAGCAGAGTGGATCTGATGACATCAAAAGACAGATGTCAGAATATCAGAAGTGAAGAGCAGATCCTTCCCTCACAGCTGTACTTGGTGGTGTCCTGCCGTCCAGAACAGACGTCATCTTTACCGTTAACCCTGATGGGACGTGTCTCTGCACACATTAGTACCACACTCAGAGTCATCCACATAAAGGCCATAGAGGTCATTCTGACGGGACCTCATGCCCCCCCTGAGACCTCTGGGTAGTGAGGGTGGGCACCAGGGCCGTCCTCTCCTCTGAATCATGTGGCAGATATAATCAGTCATAAATGAGGCTGTGGTCACCAGATCATTGGATTATGTTAAAGCTCCCTCTTCTTCTTCTTTGAATGTTGGTGTTGGACGGGGTTTCAGCTGTAATTAAAATCTAGTTAACAGATGTTTTCTCCTGGATCCAGCAGCTGGAAAAGAGGGATGTTTGTTTTGAGTTGATTATAAAAATGAGTTTATGTAACAGCTGTCAGGAACATCTGGGTCAGGGTGGATCAGGGCGCAGAGTCAGGGCAAGAAGCAGGAGAGCGAGGATCAGAGAGAGTGGAGATGATGGATAACCCTGACATCTAACCAGTCTTTATCTCCAGCACACACGGGCCAACGAGATCTGGTCCAAAGAAGACTGAGGATGATCAGACGTCAGGGAAACTTCATGAGGAGGAGGAGGAGGGTGAAGGCTGTTGGATTTCTCCACGCTGTGGTCCATGGAGATGTTCAGTGACGAGATAAGCCTGAGGAAACAGTGGAGGCCCTCATCCATCACCGGTCATATGATCAGATAGTCATGGCTGCCCAGGACATCCTCTCTGCCTTCACCAAGTCTTTCACACACACGTGCACGTTCATGCAGTGTTCCTCACACCACTCAGGTAACACACCGAGAGATTCAGCTGTTTGTTCAGTTTAAAGAAAACATGACGGATAATGTTGATCAATGTGGAATCAGCAGAAACACCTCAGTCAGCAGTGAACCCACGCACAGCGTCTTTTGTCTGCTTTTCTTGATTTTAGTTGAATGAGAGTGATAAATGTCTCTGTAGAGGATCAGATGCAGGTCTTTTTCCCTCCTCTTTGGAAACGCTACATGAGGCTAAGGTCCTGAGCTCTGAGCTATTTGCTGCCTGATTGAGGGGGGAGGAGGGCTCACGGGCTGAGGAGCAGAACAGTCATGGTGTCAGGGCCGGACTTACCATTAGGCTAAAACAAGGTGGTTGCGGAGGGCCCCAAGTTCCTGAGGGCCCCATAAAACTCCTCACACACTTGTGGTCAATACAGTTATTATTTATTTACGCACAGTAATTATGTTTTTGATTTGATTAAAATCCTTTGGATAAAATGCCAGCATCTGCTTTTTATATCATGTATTGACGATGCTGTCGACACCTGCTGCTCCATCGTGTGGAGATGAACAACTAGTGAGTATCAAAACTGTCGAATGCGTGAGCCCATTTCTCACAGCTGAATGTTAAAGTTTAACGAAGATCGAAATCGTAAATGGGTGAGCAACATAGTTCATGTAAAATGTAGATGTTATTTTTTAAATAGATATTTGACAAGAGTAAAATCCTTCATCTGTAAAATTTATCTAAGGTTTTAGCCCTAAGTTTACAGTACTACTGTGGTTCTGTAACGTTTTGATTATAAATGTCCATGCCGCTGTCTCAGGCAGTAGGTGGTAGTAGACGTGCTGTTCCACCACCGCTGATAACCCACAGATCAGCCGTAGGATTAATCTATAGCTTTGTATTAATATTGCTTTAATGTGTGTTATCATTTACTGCTGTAGATGTTTAAGGTCGAGCTAATTTTAAATGAATTCATTTACTGTTTGGTAATTTACGAAATTATCATGTATTTGTAGCATCACTAGTCTTTCCTGTGATTTGCAGCCTGTTTTCAGCCTTGTCATGATGCATTTTCCAGCTGGCCCAAGACGATTTTTTAAAGAGTTTTGACTTCTTAAGAAGTCACCCCTCAAAGGAAGACTAGGACAAAAGGGAGGGAAATACAAAAACTACAAGAAAAAGACAGGAAGAGGAAAAGAAAAAAGGGAGAGGAATATAAGTAAAAGGGACAGAAGAAGAAGAAAAAAGACGAGGACAATAGGGAGAGAAATACAAAGACTGTGAGAAAAAGACAGGAAGAGGAAAAAAAGATGAAGTAAAAAGGGAGAGAGACAATGTGAAAATGGGACAGGACAAGAGGGACAAAGGTAAAACAAATAGTGCATGTATATTCTGTTAAATGTCTGTATCTGTATAATTGACCTGTTTTGTGTTGTCTTCTCATTTCGGAGGGCCCCATACCTGCCTTTGCCTTGGGCCCCAAATTTCTTAAATCCACCACTGCATGGCGTCTCCCTGTGATGAGCAGAAAGCACACATGGAGGTGGAGACTGTGTGGTTATGACATCATAAACCACAGAGCATTTTCAGGGGAGTTTTATTAAAAGAGAGAGAGAGCATCTCACTGTGAGCTGACAGTAAAAGGTGTCACTGCTCCACAAACCCTTCATCACATTTTATTTCTTCATTTATTTTTCTATAATTACTGTTTACACTATTATAATATAACTGTTTGGTTGTTTTTGTTTATGTGTGATTATCATTATTGTTTGGAGTGGATTAATCACTCACTACTTGTGTATTCCGTTTTTGAACATTCAAATGACAATGATCTATTTTGTGCCTTAATTGTTGTTGTTTTTTTTGAAGTTGCAGAGCAGCTGGATCAGCCTGATTCATTGTCTGAAATCATGCACATCCATCCTGCCAAGCTACAATCTCCTACTACTTCATCGGCCAAAAGCTGGATGGCCCAATCAGGGAGGAGATGTGACGACAGCAGGAAGTGACTGCATGTCTGAGAACAATGGCGGCTTCTGAAGTCTCCGTGGGTGAGGCAGTATCTGTGGTTTTATCAGAAGTGGACTGAGTTTCTTCTTTAGAAGTCAGTGCAAAGAACGTCACTATAAGCTTTTCTTACAGGAAATCCTGTACCTGCTCTTCTCCTGATCAGCCTCAGTAAGACTTTGATCTCCTCTGGTCATAAAAAAGATGTGAGGACTCCAAACCTGTGATAATCATGTTCCCCTCATGGACAAAAATCAGAGAAGCCAGGAAGAGTGTTGTTGATGAGGTTCATGTCACATGTAAGTGGTAAATGATACATCTGTATGATATAATCTAATGCAGAACAATAGTCTCAGGTCGTTTAGGCTAACAGCTAACAACAGGGTGTAGCTGCTATGTCACACTGTGGCTTGTTTTGATTGGTCTGTGATGAGTGCGACAATCATCCAATCACCAGCTGCTGTTGTTTTTGAAGGTTCTGCCCTCTGAAAACATTTTCTATGGGCTCTTCTCCAGATGGACGAGTGAAATATTTCTGTGACACATTTATGGAACAATCCGCCTGCTGTGTAAGGTTAGCTAATTTTGTTTAATTGTGTTCTTGTTCAAACTAGAAAAGAAGAACACTGATTTGGCAGGACTTGGACCTTTGGCTCATAACTCTCATGTGACCATGAACAGTCTCATTCTCAGATGCACAGCCTTATTATTTTATAGCCCATAGCATACATTGGTGGCTCACTTGACCTTTGACCTGATACCTCCCACATGCAGTCAGGTCCTCAGACTTTCAGCCATATCACAGGAGACATTTGAAGAACCTTAAAGGGATGATTCAGTTTTTTAAAGTGTGGTTGTATGAGCTCCATTTGGTCACTAAGTCCATCAGATGCAGTAGAAAGTTCTCTCCTCTCCCTCAGTAAGACACAGTCGGACAGTCTGTAAGAGTCTGTGACGGAGAAATAGACGCTAACAGGGAAGTACCGTACCAAATACAAAGAGTATTTTCTCCACCTACAAGAACTCAAATCAAAAAGTAATACCACAGTTGAAGAGTATGCTACGTATGAGTGTTTTTAAGTGCACTTACCTTTTGGAAATATAAAGTTTTACCTGGACCTAAGCCAACTCATGTCATGTATTCCTCCACACAGCGCTGCTGAGAGCTGCTGAATCACTCCGCCTCCCCCTCAGATGTTGTAAACAAAACAAGCTAGCTCCAGATGGTGGTTGTAGACTTGTGTAACTTTTATCAAGTATTGTAACTCTTTTATTTTGACTGTTAGCGGTGTGAGGAAGAGACAATGCAGGAAATTAAAAAAGGATGATTAACAATTGAAAAATTTTCAATTTGGGCGCAGCATGCTGTGACAACATCTTAGTGCATCCAATAGGAGAGGCCAGTTAAGAAAAAAAGTGGCCATGGATACAGAGCTGAACTGTGCTACGAGAGACTGGCTGCCTGAAGTTTGTCTGTATTCTTACCAGACTTTGACCAACTCGGGACAACAGGCTCTCAAACTGCTTCTTGGTCAGCCTGAAGTACATTGGAAGCATTCTATGGGAAAAAGCAGCTCCCGAACGAGCCTGTAGGTACTCCCTCAGTACCTGCCTTGCCATCAGGATCGGGTGGACCCACATCTTTCTCCTGAATGCTGCTGATGCTGCTACTCTGGTCCTCCACCTCAGGAGGATTACTGCTACAGATTTTTGCTACGTAGTTGAGAGCAAAGACATTATATATGTTGAGAGCATCATGCACGACTCTTCAAACCAAGCGTGCCAAGAACACTTCCTGCTCTGTCGCTTAACTGGTGCCCGCCGCGCCTGCCGCCGCCATGCTCAGCGCTGGCTCTGCTTGCTCTGCGCAAACCATATTCGGTGTGTAGGGGCCTTGAGTCTGACTGGCTCTCACACTGGCTCTCTACTCCGCCTGCACAGTGACACGCGTCTCCCCTCAGCTTGTCAAAATGGTCCAGCGTCCAGCCTCGGGCGTTACACATGGGCATCACAGGCACCACGCACGTTTAAATTCGCCAACTCACGTCCGATGTGGCTGTAGCACTACTGAGGGTGAGCAGAGAACTTTCTACTGTATCTAATGGGCTTAGTGGTCATATGGATCTCATACAACCCCACTTTAAAACACTGAACTATCCCTTTAAGCTTGTTGCCTTCCCTTGGTCAGAGGATCATCTCACAGCTCCATGATCAGCACGTATCGTCCCCATCAATTAGCATGAAAGGCTCTGTTGAGTACACATGTAATATCTCCTGGAGCTTCAGCGTTGCACAACCCTCTGATGTTGTTTTTGATTTAGTCTCTGCCTTTAACTCTGGTTGCTGTCAGAGGGAGGTAACTTCACAGATCCTCCGGGGCCTCTAACCGCTCTTGCACAATGTTTCACCTCACTGCTCTGCAGAGTTCTTATACTTTGTTTTTGTAATGTTCATTTAACCAAACAAGAAAAAGCACACAATAAAAATGATCCTGGCACGGAGCTCCAAGGACCTGGAGCTCAGGCTGATGACTTAAAGAGTGGAGCTGCATGTGTGCATGTGAGGGCTGAAACAGAGGAGAACTTCAGGAGCTGAATCTGTGAATCCTGCTCATCCTGCAGCTCCACAGTCCTCCTCCAGACTTTAGCTTTATCAGCACTGACCTCTGGAGGACTCCAGTCTCAGTGGTCAGATGTGGACTTCAGGAGACCCCCCAGCTCTTCAGTCTGAGAGCTGTACTGTGAAGCTTGCTCTGGTGGATCAAACACAGCATGAGGGTGGTGGTCCATCATCATCCTGCCTGGTGTGGCCTTCAGCTGGGATGTCTGTGGGCTAATGGCCGTCTGCTGCTGTCGTGCCGTCAGGGTGTCAGATGATAACCCAGTGATGATGAGGAACAGAGAGGGGATTATTGATCTTCATACTTCAGCCTCCTCTGTGGTTTGATCACACTCAGTGAGCGAGTACAGTAAAGTTAACTCGGGACATGCCGTCTCTGCTCTAAGCAACATGACAACAAACTTATGAAGCAGGTCACTGTTCAAAGCACCAAGTACTTCATTCATGCTCAGAGGAGTGGTTTTATAATGCTGTAAATACCAGGAGATCAGGAGAGATGACTGTGTGGTGCAGAAGGTCTGAGGTGTAGTGTAGTGCTACAGTGAATCCAAACCTGACATCATCCTTTTCTGCTTCTGTTCTTCCTCTTTGCTCTGCTTGTCCTGCCTAAGCAGGTGGTCAGGCTCTCATCAGAGGCAGTCAGCAGAAATGACGTGGTTAATTTGTGGTTCTTCATCATTCATCAGTTTCAGCAACTACTCTGAGCCTTAACATAAAAGAGTGAGTGTATAAACCACATAAGACTGGGCAGTTAAACTGAATCAAATAGTTTATCATAACATCATGCAGCCCACTTCTCTCTGCTCTACTAAAGGGCCCTGAGTTCATATGACAAATGATATTACTAATAATAAATATCACAAAATAATATTTAGGTCTCCTGTTAAATCTACAATAACAAAAAGCTATCCTGGGATTTGGAAATACTTTTTTAATGAACAAAACTACTGGTATGATTTGGCTTAATTAATTAAAATTTTAAAGATGCACTGAATTATTAGCAGATATCACACCAGAAACAGAAACAGAGCTGTTGAAGACAAACTCAACCATTTACTGAACTTCAATGCAAAAATGAACAACAATGTCAGGTTTGCTATAACACATGTCTTTGTTGTTGAAACGCTCAAAGGCGTTAATGTAAGTATCTAGACAACCTCAAAACAAGTTCAGTGGGCCCACACTCTCATCCACGCACACACTCACACAGCCGGCACATTGAAAAGAAACCTCTCGTTGCAGGCGATGATACTTGAGAGGGGGGAAATCCACAGCAACCAGCCGGTCCGGGTCTGCACGGTTCTCCAGAGCGGCCCACGAACGCCCAACCAAGGCGATGTAGTAACCAACCAGGCAGCCAAACAAAGTCCGAGTGATGATTCGTGGTGAGCACTCACAGCATGACTTCTCCAGGCCTCGAGTTGAGACGATGAAAAACAGCCGATAGCTTCAGCTAAGTTAGCTGGGCAGTGGCTAAAAGTCTGTATGCTTTGCTGACGAATGCTAATGGCACACACTGGATTAGCATGTGGGCTAAACTCGTGTACAACTACAACGGGCAACTTCGCTCAGAAGTGCCCTCAGTTGCTCACAAACTGGGCACAGAGAAAGATTCAATTCTTAGAATGTCCCGCCGACAATCTTGGATATTGAAAACTTTAAATTCACAGTTTATTACCACAATATACACGCTGATCGTAACGAGCTACCACCATTGCTCACTCAGATTTCACATATACCTTCTCTGTCTGACCTGGGGACTACACGCACTTCAACCAATGAAAGAACAGCATTCCATTACATCACTATGAACCCTTCAAAATACAAACGAAATATTTATCAAACACGTAAATTTACGTCTTTTAACTCTTTTTGAACATATACTTATTCATAACAGTACTTTAACCTTTTATGAAATGTTTTGAAACCACATTCACAGTCATCAACATATTTATAGATATTTCCTTTTAACGAGTAAATATTTTAACAGGGTTACAATCAAATAATCTGTTAATCACAGCAGGAGGTTCTGCATGAGTGCCACAGACAAAATGTGATTTTAAAAGCTCACAAGATTTCCATGCAGCTTGACTTCAATGGGTTTTTTTCTCTTTATGTGCATTCAGTGCAGGAAAAGATTTACATAGGAACCCATTTAATTTTTTAATAATATTAACTTTTCCTCTTAAAAAACAGAAAAGATAAATATAACAAGTACAATAACACATTTAATACAACCATATAAATGTGACCTGGGTTAGATATGCCACTGTTATCTGTTGATGTTTTTGTTGTTGTTATTCTTTTATTGTTTGTTGTTGATCTACAGGAAAAGTCCACTGGGTTTACGTAGTGATATAACAAATATAAAAAAGTCTCTGTTAAGTCCAGGAGAGATTAACAGGATCAGTTATTGAGTGCTGATGAACTGAATCTTTTCTCTGCAGCTGTGAAACAACCTGAGCTGAGCGAGCAGCTTTCTGCAGAAACACTGAATCTGGAATCACTGTGCTAAAATATGCACGGAGGGACTGTGAGGACAGCTCTGCTCCATGACTGTCACAGGACCTAAAACCACAATTCATCTAAAGACCACTGAGTTTGTCAGAGCGGCTGCCTGTAAGAAAAGCTTTATCTCCCAGCCACTCTCTCTCTCTCTGTGTCTCTGAAGTCTGAAATAATAACACAAGATTTAGGTGGGTTGATGAGCAGCTTTGGGCAGATTACTTTTAATCATTATAGTTAGTAGCTCCAAAATGAGTAACTGAATTTCTTATGGGATTACACCTTCATAAATATAATTACTTACCAGGGAAAGAAATGGTTGTGTTACATTTTTAAAGAAGCTTTAGCTGCCTGAACGCTGTGGCATGTCCTTCCTTGTTGTTACAGCAGCGCTGCATGATCAGAGTTATCTGTGTTTTTGGTCTCTTCATTTTTAGAGTTAGAAAATCTGGGACATAATGTTCACTTCACATGTGTGCTCTTACCTTTTACATCAACTGAAGTACTGCCCGTGCTTCATCCTGAAAACGCCAGTTTTAACTCCACAGGCCGCTCCAGACTCCCCATTGTTTTGTATTTTATGTCTTATATAGGTAATGTACATGCTGCTATCTTTTAAACTTTCGTCTATTTTTTATTCTACTAATGCTGTCCTCTTTGCTGCTGTAACACTGGGATAAAGGTTTATTCTATTCTATTGTTGCATCCAGCAGTGTTGCCAGATTTTGTGGCTAAAATAAGCACTAGGCCAAAAAAACAAGCCCAAAACAAGATACCTCCCTCTGTTTTCTTTTCCTTAAGCAATATAATATTACTTTTATTATCAGTGAAAGATGAAGCATGGTTAAATTTTTATCTACATTGCATTTCAATTTGACTGTGACATTTATTTTCATTTGGTTCATAATTACTTCTTCATCATCCTGATGGAAGGGGCTGCAGTTATCTGTAACTCTGTTTCCACTAAACAGTCTAAACTTCATTTTTCTATCCAAACAGACACAGTCAGGTTTTAATCTGAGTTTCATGTTGATCCTCTACAGCTTCATAATGGTGGAAAGATAAACAGATTCATTATAAGTCCATTTATTTCTGTCTAATAAGCAATTCTTTCGGGTGGAAACATCATTTTTGCCTCTTTTTACATTAAAATTTACAGTGGGATACAATAGTTTGTGTAACTTCTGAGCTCAGTTTAGTAGAGTGAGCATCCAATCCCTCCTGGGTTTGGAGGCACAACAAACCCAAATGAGCAGGAACCCTTTCTGAACAAGCCCAAAAACACTGCAACCTGCAACTGCCAGTATTTACAGGTAATATCCAAAAAAAGGAAGTAAAATTTTGCTTAAAACAGGCGAACCGGACAACTCTGTCAGCTGGATGACAAACTCATCCTGAGGTTTCCTGCATCACTTATTCTCCATGATATCAGAGCAATCTGAAGGATCCAGCTCTGAATGCAGTCTACTGCTCCTGTGGTTCTCAACCTGTGGGTGGAGGCCCAACAGTGGGTCTCAGAGCTGTTTTCAGTGGCCGGTGTATAAATCAGGTAAAAATGTGTCAAAACTGTCTTCAGTGTTCAGAGACCCTGAGTGGACAAACTTCCATACAGTTTATTTAACTCTGTTCTGTATAAAGTAAACATTAGCTGGTCTCTCAGGATCGTGACATGTCTGTTATCTTAGCGTATAAATTGGGGTTTGTCCTATGATGAACTTTTGACTTTAGATATCTAGAAAAAAACTCACTGGTGTGGTGAGCGGGCATTGCAGTGGGGCAGTGGGACCCATGGGGTGGTGGTGGGGGCGGGAGAGCGCCTTGCCTGGATTGGGCCTGTTTTCGTTTTGGAGCATGATTGGATCCTGGAGGGGGTTGTGGTCCTCTGCGGACTATCGTGCTCGGGGGTCGGCGCGTTGTTCCGCATTTCGGTGGTGGAGCTATCGGAGTTGTTCTGTGTTTGTTTCTTGCTTCGTGGCTGGTTGTGTTCAGTGGGTGCATGTTGTCGTCTTTGGTCGGTTGGGGGCCCCTGGATCGTGTTGTGCCAGGGTCGGGTCGTGGCGGACTTTGTGGTGTCACCGGGTGTCGTGTCGCTGTCCGGGGGGTCGTTGTCGTGTCATCTTGGGGCTGGTGATTTACACCCCTAGTATGCATGTATGTATGTATGTATATGCCCCTCTTCTCTCTCTAGGACATGGCGCGTGTGCATCGTCTGGGGTGCGCCGGGCTCTCTGGCTCTTGCAGCCCTGGGCTCTGGGCCTGGGGGGCTCTCGGCCCTCCTGCCCCGGAGGGGGGTCCCGGGGAACGGGGGTGCCTATTGCTGCCTTAAGGCAGCTCACCTGAGAGAAGAAGTTCTCTTCTCTCCGGTCTTACCTCGCCCCACAGCCCCAGCTTACCCGTTCCTTCACACATCCACACACTTAGGACTTCGGATGGCATGCCCACCAGGTGCAGTGGAGGAGTCCTAAGAGACCACTCCTACTGCACCCTGATAGGACTTGCTCCCCACTTTTAATTGCACTTAGACATCACCACATATTACCTACTACACTACACAGCATTCACACAGGGCCTTGGGGGGACAGACCGGGTGGTGTATGGTGGGCGGGGCTCTTCAGGCTGACCACCTGGAGGGCGTCGCCTCCAGAGCTGTTTGGTCGACTGCCCCCCAATTTTAACCATTTTTAACCGCATTAGGAACACAACCATCTACCTACTATTGAGCGGGAGAGCTGGGGTAGGGGGCCCTTTCCAACCCCCTGTTTCCTGGATGCACCCTGGGCAAGGGGTGGGGGGGACCCACGGGCTTGGGCTTTGGGCGGTTGACGCAGCTGGGGTCCGGTAGCCTCCTAGGGGTGTTCATTGCCCTCTGTCCTGGAGGGGGGCAACAGAGGTGGAGGTGTCCTGGTGCGTTATGTTGTTGTGTTGTTGTGTCGTTGTGTAATTAATATGTGGTTAATTTTCGGGACTGTGCGGTGTTGATTCTTTGGACGGCGATGCGGTGCTTGCCGGTGTCGCGGGGTCTGGCGCGGTTCGATTTCGGTGCGGGGCCTTCGACGACGAAGCGGTGCTGTGTTTCGCTGGGCACAATCACCTGCATTTGACCTGGGGTGGGGGTGAGATGCGGGACGATTTTGGTGGTTTTGTTGCTGGGGTGTGGGGCGGTGTGCTGGCCTTTGGGTGTGGTGGTTTGTGGAGGATTGAGGCCATCTCTGTGGTCTGGTCGTGTTGTGGAGTTGGGGCGGGTTCGGTTCGGGTGGGGCGCTTTTCTTTTTTTTTGCCCCCGCTGTTGCCTTGTGGGTCTTGTCGTTTCGCTGTGGTGTTTGTTTGTTGTGTCAGGTGGTGGTGCGGTGCTGTGGTTGAGGTAGCTGGGCTAACGTTTGATCTTCGTTGTTGTTGGCCTCCGGCGTTTGACTGTGTTCTGTCGGGTCTGGGATGTGTAGCTGCGGTTTGGGTTGGATCCGGGCATTTCTCGTGTGCGGGGTTGGAGCTATTGACGTGGCTGGCTTGGTGTTGGTGCTTTTGTTCTACTGTGGTGCCTGGGTGCCGCGGTTGATGTGTCCGTGTGGTCGGAGTTTGCTTCGCTGTTTGGTGGTCGGTGTGGGGGGGTGGCGCTGGGCTCCCGCTGTTTTGCTTCTTGGCTTTGTGGGATTTCGTGGGTCGGTGCGCTGCCGGGTCGGAGGAGGGCGTGGCTTGCTGCTCTTTTGTGGTGGGGCGCTCCTGTTGTGCGTGCGGCGGGCGTCCTCTGCTGTCGGGTCGTCCGTGTCTTGCCTGGGTGCGGCAGAGCCATTTGGCTCTGTCTCTGTCTCGTGCGCTGGGTGCATGGGGCTTGGGGGGGAGCTTTGGGGCGGCGCGCGGTTGGCCGGGGGCGGGCGTGGGTGTCCGGTCGGGGTTTCGGAGGGGGGGCGTGTGTTGGGGATTGCGGTGTTGATCGGTGTTTCGGCTTTGCATCTGTGTGGTTGGATCGTCGCTGGGCCGGTCGGTGTGTCGGTCTGTATCGATGGATCATTACATCCCTATTAATATGTTGGGTGGATGGGCAGTGTGGAATTAGTGTATGTCTCTGCATTTGGTGTGTGGGTGCCAGGGGCCTGGTGACCTCAGCCCGACGCTGGCCTCTGGACCAGGAAACATGGGGGGGGTTAGATCTGGGGGGGGGATCTCGGGATCTGCGGGTGCTAGCCCGCAGTGGGTGGTTGTCTGGGCTGGTTCTGTCCCTCCGGGTGCCGGGCTGGGGGCTTGGCCCTCAGCCCGGGGGGTGGATGGGTTGCTCCTGGGCTCGTGGTGCCCATCTCCTGCCCCCCTACGCTCGATCGGGGGCCCGGCATCTGGCGGGGCCTGTGGGCCTCAGCCCCCTGGGCCCCTGGGGCCCTTACCCCACAGAGTCGGGTGTCTACCTCCTGCTTCCCCTTGCCTCTTCTCCCTGCCCTCTCCTCGGTTGGCACGCCCCTGGCTCTGTGGTGGGCTGCCTTTGCTCTGTGCACTCTCGTGGCGGCTGGCTGCATGGCGCTGGGGGCCCTCTCAGTGTGCGTCTGGCCCCTAGAGGCAGTGGGGCTACATCTGCACGTTCACTCTGCATGATCACTAAACACAAAGCACAACTTAATCTGAATGATCTGCACTCTCAGCCGCGCCGCCACAGATGCCGATATCTGTGTGTTTATGTATATATATATGTTTATGTGTATATATATACATCTACAATTGTTGTTGCTGTGCTCATTGTTGCTCACGATCTCTCCAGTTCTTCTCTCCTCAGGTGCTCCTTGTGATTGTCGTGCAAAAGACCTCGGGATACTGTTTCTTCTCAGGTTCAGCAGCTGGTTGTTTGGTTCTCCTGTTTATATGCATCTGCTCAGTTATTGTGGTTGTTCTTTACTGTTGTTTTGTTGTTTTTCTCTCTCTTTTTGTCTGTTTTCTTCCCTCTCTCCTATCTATTATCACCCTTGTTTGGTCAAGCAATAATCTCCCAACTTGGCAATATATGGCGTTGACAAAAACAAAATAAAACAAATAAAAAAGAATTAACAAAAACACTAATTAAAAGTTTCACTTAAAACTCAAGGGGAGCCTTATATACAAACGGCTCCTCTTGGCAAAGTAAATGTGTTCTGCACAATATGGCAGCCAGACCATAATTCTGCTGTTGCAATGCTGGACTCGACAAGTTAAAAAAAAGAAAAGAAAAGAAAACAACTCACATATAAATGTGATGATGGGGAACAGTGGGTTAAGATTTATGGGTGTGTGATCTCCCAGTACTCTTATCATTATTTAATGTTTAAAACATTTTTTCTCCAGTCTGTCTTTTTGCACAAAAATATTTTTTTCAATGATTTTCACGAATTAAAGTGGTTGATCTTTTTGAGATCTGGGTCATGATGAACATGGGGAATGTTACTGAGGACAGAGCTGTAGAGATCCACCTCTTCACTGTATGTTTTATCTAAAAAATGAAATAACCTTTTCCTTCAAATTCCCAAACTCATTTTTTACACAGCAGAATGTGAGCGTGCATAGATAGGTACTTTCTTATACAGTCATGCTGTCCTGTAATTCTGCTTCATGTTTCTCTCAAAATGAATCAGATTGATGCTTTTAAATATGAAATACTCAAAATTTTCTTATGGGGGGAGCATGGCCAAAACAAATCATATTCACAGGTGCACAAATCCTTTTCTACAAGTCACATATTTCAACACTGACACTCTCACATTTTGCACCTATTGCTGCAGCGCACTAGGTGCAAAACATACTTGTGCACCTATATCTTATGAAGTGAAGTTGCGGTGAGAATTTGAATATGTGCAAATCTGAATATGAACTTGTGCAATAAGTATGTGAAATAATTTGCTACGAAAATAGCTGTGTTCTTTAACAAACAAACACAAATTGCCACTAACAACCACCTAAATCCTCTCCACGAGTCACACATTCTTCGTTTCCTACAGGTGCATATCAGAAATTGTACTTCCGGTTCCGCTGAGATATTTGGTGCAAAACTACAAAATAATCTGTGCATAAATTCTATGAGCAAATGGCAGTCCTGCTCTGAGATTGACAGACTTTTCGGTCAGCCAAGGATAAGCTTTGTCCACCCAGCCAATCAGAGGTTTTCATTCAGAGGTCGGTCGTTTTCGTCCACAGCAAATTGGAAGGAGAGATGCTACCCATGAAGCCAGGTCGAAGTGGAAAGCTATGACCCTGCGAGCGGTAAATGCTGCCTGCAAAGGTGAGTTTTAAGACATATAAATTACAAAACCACATCACGAAGCCACAGGAATTAGCGTCCTGTTGTTTTTCCTCTAAGCACACCCAGACGTCTGCGTTTGTTTTCATGAAGACGTTAAGTTGAGAAATCAAAACCGGATGTAATTATCCAATTTTGACCTGGCTTCGTTGGTAGTGTCTCTCATTCCAATGAAGGTTGTGTGATTATTATTCATGACATAGACTGGTTTTGGGCAACACAAGAGCTCAACCCTGCAGATGAGCCCTTATTTGTTTTGTATATCTGTTTAAACAGTGGGAGTATTAACACTGAAATTCTGTGACCAGCTGAGAGGTGAAAAAATTGTTTGGACATCTTTTTCTATATTTGGGTTTTACAGGGTCAACCACTGCGTGCACTACCTATTGTCCCACCGTGCCGCCCAGTAAAAATCATAAAAACAGTTTTTATGCCAATGCCTGGATGTTAAAACTCTAAATCTGCCAGATTCAGAGGTGTTTTGGTTCATCATGAAGTCATTTATTTGGTACCCAGCACTGACACTGTGTTGGAGGAGGATTGTGCCATAATGCAGGGTGAATGTTGTTTAAATCTGCCCCGCCACAGAGGTCAAGGGTCAGCCAGAGTCATGTTATATTGCACAACTGTATTGGGACCAGAATCTGGTAAATCTGTGCAGCAGTCAATGGTCAGTTGCAGTTCCTCGTCTTTAGTCAGCCTCTCTGTCTCGACCAGATCAAACCTGTTTAATTTAACTGTAAGTCTGAAGTCTTGTCTCATGCTGATTGTTTTTGTGATGATGCAACAGGAGTGGGTAACCAAAAGAATGAGCACCAAGCAGGAAGCTGGAGGCTGTAAACAAAGAAGGGAGGAGGAGTGTGACTGTGAGACATGAGGAGGAGTCGTAGTATTTGTAGAAGCAACAAACAAGAATCATTCTGTGAAAGTGAGGAGGGGAAAAACAGAAGACAGAAGTCAGGACCTGGGATAAGATATGAGTTAGCTTCAGCCAATGACTGCTGTTTTCAGTGTTTTCAGCTAAATAGACCATGCTGCTGAGAGTCCTTCCCTCTCCCCTGTGTAGGTGGGGATCGGTCTGCACAGCGTAATTAAACAACAATCTTTAGCTAACCACTGACCCGTTGAGGACTGTGGTTAGCTCCTTGGCTTGCTCGCTGCAGCATTCTCAGCAGGGATTATGGAGAGCACTATCTGTCCTCATATTTTTCGCTGCTGTGGCTTAAAGGGACGTGCACATCAAGAAGTAACTGATAAATAGCCCACGGTCCAACATTCTCCTTGGTGGCTCAAGATCAGATGATAAATCGTTGCACGAGAGCAAACATGACCTAAAAAATAAAAACTAACTGTTAGAGCTCGGACAGAGGTCCCATGAGCACGCTGCACCCACACCATGAAAATATGAGCTGAGATGATCACACACATCAGTCTTAATGACAGTGACCACAGTTACAGTGGCTGTGATTACACACAGTTAGAGGCCATAACATTAGGAACAAGAAGACACAATCTTGAGACTAATGCTACACCCACACCGGACGTGAATTGGCGTATTTAAACGTGCACAGTGCCTGTGACGCCCGAGGCTGGACGCTGGCCCATATTGACGAGCTGAGGGGCGACTGGCATCACTGCGCAGGCGAAGTAGAGAGCCGGAGACAGTCGGACTCAGTGATGACCCGTGCAGGCAAATCCAGCAGGAAACGAATATTTACAGAACTTACCTTCAAAACCTGTCTCCTCAGAGACTTTCACCCAAGTCTGCTCCTTTTTGTTCCGGTCTCTGTAGAGTACACACATTGAATCGTATAGCTCTGGATGATGGCAAACAGCACAGATCGACCTCTCCTACATCTGTCAGCGGGGTTTGAGCCGGAGCAGGTGGCCAGGGCGTCACACGTCATCTAATCAATTAAGTCGAGGGGGGGGGGATGTCATCGCTGATTGGCTGCCGCGGCACAGCGTCACGCGAATTTGCGTTGAAAGTTCAATATTTTCAACTCCAGTGTAGAGGCATTTGATGATCCAAATGCGCCAGACGCTCCATACGTGCCACGCCGTGCCGCCCGGGGCGAATCTGCGTCCAAACGCTTCTTTGTGTGTAATCGCCGTTCCTGGCGGTTCGGATTGGTCCGTGAGTCCATCCAATCCCCTGTCTCCCCTGCTCCGCATCGTCTTGCCCATGGTCCCGCCTCCTCCCCACTACCTCTCTCATGTACCGGTGATCAGCTAGCAGCACAGCTAGAGAAGCATCATAGAGGCGGGAGGCTGCTTCTGTTACCCTCCACATCAAAGAGAAGGAAACGTAAAAGTTTCGAGGAAAAGGCTGAAGTAAGGAAGAAATATAAGCAATACAGGTCAACATGGAGACTCAACATAAGAGAATTGTACGGTGGAAAAAGCTGCAGAATGATTTGGGATTGTTGAACACTGCGCCGGCCGGCTACCAAACAGCCGGCGCAGCACGGCCGACCTTCAGCACCGGCCGTTCTGCCCCTGGTTGAACAGGTAATAACTTTGTTTACTACAGTGGGAGATGTCTGCTGAATAACTCTGGTTAGTCTGTGCCTATACTGGCTAATGACTGAACGTTGTTGGTCAGAGCGGGTAGGCTCTGTCAATAGATTTTAGCATAAGTTAGCCACGCATCGTTAGCATTGTAAACTGAGCTGGTGTGGACACGCCGAGAAAGGTAAATCCTCGCCCACAATCGTCTCTGCTCTAGCGACGCCAGACCCGCTTCGCCGCCGGTCCAATTGAAATGGCTACCGCTGTGTGTTACAAGGGGGATGACTGTCGTGTTTGTTACTTTCAGTTGAGCTGAGTTGTTTTTGGTTGTTGTAGCTGCTGATATTTTATGCCAGCCGGCTTGTTGCTCTATCAGAGGGGGCGTGTTGTTACGAGGCGACACGAGCTGGGGGGCGGGATCTTGGAACACTGAGGGGAGGGGTGAGTGAAGGGGGGGCAGGCTGTGTTTTTCAAATCTGTCTCAACAGCCAAACTGGTTTTCAGATCATAGACCCTAGCTTTAACTGAGCAAAAACCCTGTCACTAAACTTTTTATGGTTTGATTTTTTCATGCAGCAGTGCTTTGGTCACTCTCTCAGTTTGTTTGGTGGTTTTATGATTGTTGTAAGCCAACCAAAAGAATCTTAATCAGTTACCAAAATGACAAAGGAGAACTTTTTTATAAATGAACCTCCCTTGTCCAGCTGTTTCCTAGGTGTCCCCATCTGAGACAGTCCCTGGTCTCTTCTGCTGGTGAGACGAGGCCTGAACTCCTCTCCACATGGAGGAGTAGCGGCTCTACTCCCCCCCCCCATGACCCAGGCTGTGTGCTGAGCAGATGGTCATCAGACATCCTGAAGAAAGCTGAAGGGGAAGTGGCCCCACTGTTTGAGGCAGTGAGAAGTGTCTTATAGAGAAGTTCAGCACCGACGGTTCCTGTAAGTTTGATGAACCTTCATTCACCTCAGAGGTTTTTTTTTTTAACAGTGATGATCCAAGAACTCAGAGACCAATCCCAGAGGCTTTAGAGGAAACAAACACACATCAGCACCACCACATCACAGACTGGGGCCCCAAACTTCTAGCCTCTAGTGGTTTGGGACTTCTTTCTCTTTCCTTCATTTTCCTCCAGAATCTGCCGTCTTTGTTTGAGCAGTTCTCACACTGCGATGTCACTGGCCTGATGGGTCATGTCCAGTGTCGATTGCTCTAAAGGTGCGTTCACACGCTACCTGTACTACCTCGGCGATCACTCTCCATGCAAAGTCAATGTACAGCCGCGATGGGGCGGGGCTAACCCTCCCGCAACGCGACAGCTGGCGACAAGACGACCACTTCACTCGTCGCGCGATGTCAAAGTTAAAAAAAAGTTGATCTATTCAGGCGATGTTGTGTGGCTGTGCAGCATCAGCCAATCAGCGGTGTGTGTACGCGTGACGGTGCAGTTATTCATCCGGACTACAGGGCGGATGACTTCCGCATGGGCGGAACTAATCTCAGTGAGGACATTTGCAGACGGACCGCAGTAAACTCACAGAGGATGCTGCTGCATCATCAGCTGCAGAGTTTTGTGTTTGATAAGTGAGTGAAAAGGACACAGCTGGAATAATGTCCGCTTATACATCCTATTATGGGATATATGATACGATCGCGGTAAAACTCGAGCGGACGTGACGTCACCGAGGGACGGCCGACACCAGGGGACCAAACAGGTAGGCTATTTATGGACACGCGACGCTACCTTGGTGGGCAACGCGACTTTGGTAGCTGGGTCGCTTGCGGTGTGAACGCACCTTAAGACTGCAAAGAAGCTCAGCTTCTCCTAAAATGTCCCCCAAAAAAGTGGTGATATGTCCTGCTGTGTGTACATTTCATTGACTAAATATGAGCTAGAATACCTTCATCTTTTGTTCAGAATCAGCTACTTATCACAGGTAACTGGAGCGACTTCCTTCTCATTCATCCCCGCAGTGTCTCAGCGCTTTAACACAGTCGGACGCTGAGCGTCTTCTGACTTCGATGGGGAAGCGTAGAGTGGGTTGTTCCACTGTGGAAACTGGATGATCATTGGATAAGCGCTGGGCTTTGTCCCGCCCATCAGACGCTCAGCGTCTCTGGGGGTCTATGAGGCAGTGGGCTGGCCTGGACGCTCGGCTTCTGCATGATGATTGGATGATTTGTCTGAGGCCGAATCCCTTTTTGATTGACAGTGAAATGAGCCAATCAGCGATCTTGAAGTGGGTAAGGGTTAGGGTTAGGGTAAGGGTTAGGGTAAGGGCCTTACCCTAACCTTTAACCTAACCCTCCACCGGAGCATCTTCTAAGTTTTACATTCAGTTGTTCTGGAGAGGAGCTTCTCCTGTTTAAAGCGGCTCAAGTCTTACACCCACAACACAATGGACCAAGACCATTTAAGCAGTCTAGCTCTGCTGGCCGTTGAGAGAACACTGGTAAAATCCCTGGAAAAGACACCTAGTTGGTACGACAGGGTCACAGATCATTTTTTTGAAAAGGAACGGAGGGTAGAATTTACATTTAAATAAATAAACAAATTTATGATGTAGGCCGGAAAAAAATGAGCTTCCCCTCCTTGACTGACCAGCAGCTGCCACTGGTCATGTCCATGGTCTGATCCTATCCTGTGGCCTCTTTCCTGCATGCTCTTCCCCTCTCGCTCTCCTCCACTGTGTTCTCTAAACAGGTAACATGAAAGGGCCTGAAACTGCAGAGGCTGTGGTTCGATTCCCTCAGTGACGTCCTGAGGTCTCAGCTCTCTGACTCCATGTCAGTGATGCCACGTGGCTGTGCTCCAGCAGAGACTCTGCCAGTCCAGGACCTCGTAATCCATCAGCCGGTCCAGGACTCCCTGATCCATCACCCGGTCCAGGACCTCCTGATCCATCAGCTGGTCCAGGACCTCCTGACAGCATGACGGAAGGTTTTGTTAAGGCCACCCCCCCACTGAGGTACGACCATGTGACCCTGATGAAGGTCTCTGTGCCCTATCAGTCAGCTTACAGCTTATCAATGTGGTGAAGACTAGGGATGCACCCATCCAGGTTTTTTTAACTTCTGATCCGATTCCGATACCTGAATTTGGGTATCGGCCAATACAGATACTATTCCAATACCAGGGCTATTATTGCTGGAATATTAATATTATCATAATTGTTCAAATTATGTGTAAAATTTGATTGAGGCTGTAATTAACCACAGAACAGTTATTTACATACAAAAACATACAACTGTAAGGGTTTCATATAGAATATAAACATTTATTGAATGAAGTGCAAAACTCTGTAAGGATAGAGTCTATCTCCATAGAGACCAGGGCTGCCTGATATGAACAGCAGAGTATGGCTCTTGTAGCAGGTTTACTTTCAATTGTCTGACTTTTGAAATAAAATGTGTAACAAGAAGACAGTGTCTGTTGTTCTACACTATCTACACTACCAAATAAAAAATAATAATACAAGGGCTGCTGCTTCTGAACAGCACACAAATCAAGTGCAGTGCAGCAGCTTTCATAAGTGACATATGAAATAATTGTAAACATCTCTACCCCCCAAATAAAATATAATAAATTAAAAATATTCCCGGTGTTCGTTCACGTGGTGCCTTTTCAGATGTTTGATCAATTGTTAACTGTGATATTCGAAAAGCCGATCAAATATGGGGATAAATATCTGTAACCGAATAGTAATAAATATTTGAATGTAAAATATTGAGTGTAGCAGCACATCAGGTCTGGACCAGTGGACCGTTTCATCCATCAGAGGGCGCTGTGAGCGCAGCTTGACCGTCAGACACATTCGCTGCTCTCTTGGCCCCAGTAAACAAAGAGTTTCCACTCCGAGTGGACATTGACAGCTCTGAATCATCTGAGGAGAGCTGTGTGGAAGTAGTTTTGGTTCTACACCGTTGATGGCAAACTTGAAATCAAAGACCAGGCTGTGTGTTCTGTGAAATACAGTTTAGTCACTCGTCCTCCACTTATTTGCGGGCTCAGCTGTCGGCTTTTCATCCAAGCTATACGGCCGAGTGCAGCGGTGCTTCGTCAAGAGTTTAACCCGTGTGACTGGGTTCTTTTCGCCTGGGTGTTTACAGAAAGGGCATATAATTGAGTCTCTGTACCTTATTCCGGGGAGCATGTCCCAAAACAGTTCGGCTTTGATTTTAAGGAGAACTGACAGCCTTACTCCACACAGCAGATACATTGTTGTTAGCGCTTGTTTGTTAGCTCAGGTGGCTAATACACGGCTACGCACTCACAGGAAGCACTATGCTATGCAAACACTGGCTGGCTGCAAACTGTGGAATGGATTTCTTGAAAAGAGGGGACACATGTCTCGTGTGTGTTGTGTGTTGGATCAGAAAATTCAGATCTGTGAATTATGCCTGGATTGGACGCCGATGCCGATACTGGATTGGATCGGTCCCATCCCTAATGAAGACCAGAGATGGCCTTGTGTCAGTGAGTATATGTGTCTGTCAGTAAACTGTACTTTAGTATGGAGTTAGTCCAGAGCTTTTCATCCACATTCCTACATTTGGGCCCTCCAGCATCAGGGATCAGAACAGTGTGGCCCCCACCCCATCACTGATGGTTTATCTACGCTCTTAGCTCCATGGACAGAGGGGGTCTCCAGGGGTCAGTTCTGGTATCTAAGAAGGTGAAAAAGTTTAAGGCCCCCACACAGTCTAACTTTTGGAAAAGCGCTGTTTGTCAGTGTGTCCTCACTGACCAATCAAAATAAAGATGGTCTCCTATAGTCTGCCCTGTAAACAGACACAGCAGATAGATGGTGATCTGACTCGTCTTTTCCAGAGGACCCTTTAAAGACAAAAAAAAAAGAGACGGGAGCTGCTGTGACAGTTTTACCCTCCAGATCTGCAGATCCTCTTTTTCTTCGGAGCCTCGTTCAGCTGGAAGCATCAGGTAGAAACTGACCCACAAACCCACTGGTGCAGTCCTGTCCTCAGCGTGTCATGGCTGTTTTAGGTGAAACATGTGTACTAAAGATTGAAGACCCCAAAGCTGAGCCCCCCCGAGGCCCAAAGGAGGAACTCATGGTCATGACAGTGGTCAGATAAAACCAGCTGACCATGAAGAGGACTGAATCCACCCTGAGAGAGATCTGAAAGGGTTAAAGAGTGTTTAGGATCCTCCATGAATCACTCTGGATCATGTCAGAAAGTCACGTATGGTATGAGCACAGCCTGCTGTCACGCACACGAGAGAACACCCTCATAGCTTCAGAGGAAGAAGAAGCTCCTGAGTCATTCTGCAGAGACGGAGCTCAGAGAGGAGGACACGAGGAGGAGGTGATGCACATGGACCAAGACCTGGACCACGCAAAGACCCTGACACACTCTGTGACTCAGCAAAACATCCCCAGAGTCTGGCCCCCTCCAAAAACACCTCAGAGCACAGAGAACTGGACCACACTGAGTCTGCAGGACAGTCTGCAGGACAGTCTGCAGACTGTCCTGCAGACTGTCCTGCAGAACTAAATGCTTCCTCCAGGATCTGGAAAGATTGGGTTAATCAGTGGTCAGCTGCTTTATTTTTGACCCCACAGTTACCTACTGGCTCTTACTGTTACTTTGTGATGCTAGTGTTTTATATCAAGTCATGATGTAACATAATACAAATGATCACTGCTCTATTTCTTATAATTCACCTCCAACATTTGACCGTGCTCATTCAAACTAAAAATGTCCATTTTGCTTTTAATGAAAGCCAAAAAATTCTCATGGTTTAAGTAGAAGTATTAAACTAACTAACTTACCACTGATGATTTTGTTTTAATATGATGATGGTAACCACAGTTTGTATGTCAGTGTGCTCAGACTTTGCTTCACTGGTTAATGGTAGGTGTGAAGGAAGATTAATGCTACGGCCCCACCGGACGCGAATTCGCAAAGACGTGCGTTGAGATTCCATACAAAGTCAATGCAAAGACGCGTTTGGGCGGCATGTTGGACGCGTTTGGGGCATTAAAACGCCTCTATGCTCAAGTTGAAAATATTGAACTTTCGACGCAAATTCGTGTGACACTGTGCCGCAGCAGCCAATCAGCGATGACATTCTCCCCCGACGTCATTGATTTGATGGCGTGTGACGCCCTGGCCACCTGCTCCGGCTCAAACCCCTCTGAAAGATGGAGGAGAGGTTGATCTGCGCTGTTTGCCATCATCCGGAGCTATACGATTCGGCGTGTGTACTCTACAGAGACCGGAACAAAAAGGAGCAGGCTTGGGTGAAAGTCTCTGAGGAGACAGGTTTTGAAGGTAAGTTCTGTAAATATTCGTTTCCAGCTGGATTTGCCTGCACGGGTCATCACTGAGTCCGACTGGCTCCGGCTCTCTACTTCGCCTGTGCAGTGGCGTGTGTCGCCCCTCAGCTTGTCAAAATGGTCTAGCGTCCAGCCTCAGGCGTTATACGCGGCGCGTCACAGGCACTACGCGTCTTTAAATACGCCAATTCGCGTCCGGTGTGGCCGTAGCATAAGAAGATCTCTTTGTTTTCCTTTTGATCAATAAGTAATTTAATGATTCCTTAGGCTACAAAATCAAATGATGAGAATACCTACTGTACACATGTGATAAAGCACTCCTGTTGAGTGCAGAAGGCATCCTCATTGGGCAGATCAACTGTATCTTACCCGGATACAGCAGGGCTATTTTCTGATTGGCTGATGGCTGATGATCTTATCGACTGGGGTCGTTTCAAGCTCCTGTTGAGCTCTGTGATGCTCAGAGCGTCTTGATACACACTCCAATGAACATTTAGCAGCGTATCATGGGCAGCTCTTTGTTTTAGGACTGGATCCTCAGATTTTACTGAAGCAAATGTTGACATCACAGACTGAATCCTACTGTGACATCACCGATTACAAGACTCTGATTATTACACATCCACCAGCAGACTCCTGTCAGTTCAGCCTTCGTGTCCAGCTCAAAAAAAGTCCTGGTGTGTAGGTCAGCATGCGCACCCTGAGTGACAGCCATGAAGCTGCTTTTCAGCCGGGACATGCCTGCAGGCTGTTGATGATGTCACAGTAAACAGCCCTTTGCAGTAACACGATGTCCTGAAGTGTTCAGTTCTGACCAACCACAGACCAGTGGAAAAAACAGTCTGCAGATCCATGGCCTGTCAATCAAGTGTGCCAGTCAGTGGGGGGTGTGGAGGCCTGGACAGGAGTGTGACAGTGGTATCAAACATGCCCCCTACACTCTCCTCTGAGCTCAATAATCTAATCACAGCTCTGTGAGGCCCGATGAGACTTTCTCCCTTGGTGTTGAAAGTTAAACTTTTTACTCTCTGAACAGATGAATGTTCTCTAAACGCTTCAAGCTACAACACGCTGGCTGAGTGAGGAAAACAAAGAGACTCCCTCCTTCTTCCCGTCCATCCCTGTCTTCCTGTTAAGGCCGAGCTTTTGCCCCACATCGTGCAGCTCTGCTCATCTTACATTAGGACTCTCATATCAGACTTTGCAGCTGACACTCGAGATCCCGCTGCACCTGAACCTTGAGGTCCTCCTTCAAATGATGAGGACCCCACAGGTGGAACATCACTTGGATGTGGAGGAAGTGAGGGCTGGGAGTGAAGTTTGGGAAAAGGCCCCAAAGATGAAGAGCTAAAGATCTTCACTGTGATGAACTCCAGACTGATTATGTCTGTTATTATAGAAGGACCTGAACATCAGAGGTCCTCCACACTGGAGAGGATGGTCCTCAGGCTGACTAATGTCCGCAGACATGCAGTCACCTCCCGCTCCATGGTCCACGTATGGATGATTCTGCACGTTCTCTGTGGTCACCTTCATTCTGGAAAAGTTGCTCCTCCGTGAAGCTGTAACACGGTGACGTCTCCGCCTTACTCACTCTGAGAGGTTGTGTAATCTGTCTGCTTACACTCAGCTGACGTATGGAGGGGGGGGGTTAGGGCGGTGCGTCATGGACACTTTCTCCACTCACAGCTGCACAGAGGATCTCCTCAACATACACTGCCAATGGGGAAATACACCAGAGAGGGAAGAGCTCCAGCTGTGCTCTGACTCAGGCCGGAGAAAGCTTCCTTAGAATGAAACACTCATGCACGAAGTTAAAGCTGAAACACATCTGAGGTTTGTAAATAAACTTTATGTGGAAAGTTTGTTTACAAACTTTATGTTGAAGGTTTTTAAATAAACTTTTTGTTTTAAGATTTGTAACTACACTTTATGTCGAAGGTTTGTGAACAAACTCTGAGTCAAAGGTTTGTAAATTAACTTTATTTTCAAAGTTTGTAAACTTCATAATGACAGTTTGTTAATAAACTTTATTTTCAAAGTTTGTGAATAAACTTTTCAGTTTGTAAATAAACTCTGAGTCAAAGGTTTGTAAATAAACATCATGTTAAATGTTTGTAAATAAACTTTATGTTAAATGTTTGTAAATAAACTTTAGCTGAAGGCTTGTAAAAAAAAACTATCTTGAAGCTTTAAACCAGGTTTTCTAACTGGACACATGAAGTAATGGAGCTTTATATGGATCAGTGTTTGTGAGGTAACAGAAGACTTAAAGGGCCAGCTCATGACTTTTGAAGTGGCATGTGAATAGCCCGTACGGCAGTATCCTGAATATCTACCAAAGTGACAGAGATAAGCTTTGTGTCTTTTCACAGAGGGACAAAACAGAAAAAACAGGAAGAGGCAGCCATTTTAAGATGAGCCCAGATTTAAGGATGTCATGTCAAAACCAATTGGAGCTTTCTTTTCTTCTGTGACCCGACAAAGCAAATCACTGGGCCCAGCTCCAAACAGAACCGGCCAATCAGAATCCTTTAGAGCAGGAAGAGGCGGAGCTACAAGATGGCAGTGGGAAAAGTGCCCCCTGATTGGCCTGTAATGAATATGACTGATGGAAATCAGTCATATTCAATCAATCACTGAGTCGAGTTTAATTTAGGGTGATGATCAGACCTTAGCTGTGATCGAAATCGTTCCCTATCACAGATATAGTGCTCGATACAAGGTGTTCAGCATTTTGTCGAGCTGTTCGTATTCTCAGCTGTTGATTTCATTCACTATATAGTGCACTACAAAACACCCACAATGCACAGCAAATGTGAGTGTACATATGATGTGCCCTATACTGTACTCCTGTATACCACAATGCAATGCGGTCGTGTTTTTTCCATAGAAGAAGAGAAAGAAGGCTGTTAGGAGCTGCTTTGATTTATAACTGTGAAAAACATTAAAGTATCTTTAACACGTTCGTAGCTTAGCTCTTTAACATCTTTTAGTGGCTGAAAAAGGCTTCATAATTTGTTACCGGTTTGCTTATGTGAAGTTTGGCGCGTCCACTTCCGTCACAGGGATTTCATTTATTGATCAATTCTTTACAAACAGCTTAAAAACGTCCAGGATAAATGCAGTTACAAAAAATATAGAAATCAAAAGGTACATAACAATTAACATAAAATGAAAAAAACATCACAGGACTATCCGGCTCATCTGACGCTATGACGTTCAGAAAATTTCAGTGTAGTGTCTGAAATGTCATTTGGTCATTCCCTCTGTAGTCCACTATTTCATTTAGACTTCAGAGGGGATAGAGAGTGAGTGGATGAGGGGGGGATTTCGAACACAGCTCTGGTCTGGTCTCTGTGGGGCAGCTGTGGAGTTCTGACCCCTCAGAGACTGAGGCCCTCTGATGGGACCATGCCAGGGGCTGAGGTCAGAGGTCATCAGGCTTCAGCTCCGCCCTGCAGAGGTGTGTCTGACTCAAACAGGGCATCGAGTGAAGTGTTGGATAGCAGAGGCTGGAGTGTGATGGCTCAGCCCCTCTCCGTCTTCCCAGGACTGACGCAGAGTCTGTCTCAGTCCGCTGGTTCAGCCCAGCCCACGCACCGTGGCGTTTTGGGTGGAGGGTCTTTGGTCTGCCAATCCCTCCTGACGACATGGATCAGCTCAGGCTGTGTCATGGCCATGACCGTGCATGTGCCCGGAGGAAGCTGTGGTCACATGACTCACAGTCTCTGTGGAGCTTTGCAGCAGCAGATTTTTAATATCTTGTGGTTACCATGACAACCGTAGAGCATCGTCAGGGACACGGTGTCCCCTCATTAGGACAAAACACGCTCTGACTCCAGTGAGATGATGATAATCCAAGCTGGAGTGCTCTCTTCAGGCTCCATGAGCTCTGCAGGTGTGAAAACATCTACATCCTGATCCTGCAGCACTGTCACATCAGCCTCAGGTCGGCCACTTCATTAGGTACACCTCTCTGCTCCCAGACCGGACCTCCTTCACCTTCAGAGCTGAAACATCCCTCAGAGATGTTGGTCCATGTCTCCATGCTACCTGAATATATTCTCTTCTTCAGACCATTCTCTGTAAACCTGTAAATGGTTGTGTGTTTGCATCACAGTAGATCAGCTTTGCCATGTTCATAGTCTCTTAGTTCACTTTTCTCTTCCATCCTGAAGCTCCGTTTGAACTTCAGCGGGTCATCTGGACCACGCCTAAGTACACTGGGCTGCTGCCATGTGATTGGCTGATTAGTTTTTTCTATTAACAAGTTGTTGATCCAGTGTAACAAATGAAGTGGCCATTGATTGGGAAACTGGTGAACAGGCCTCGGATGCTGCTGACACCATCATCCACCCTCATGGCTCTTCATCTTCTCCTGCAGATCAGAGGGTGGAGAAAGCCCCGGCTCACGGGACACCAGGAGGTCCACCAGGAGGTCCACCAGGAGGTCCACCAGGAGGTCCACCAGGAGGTCCACCAGGAGGTCCACCAGGAGGTCCACCAGACCCTCTGACAGTCGGTAAGAGGTTTATCGGATCAGAGAGCCTTCAGGATGGGCTCAGACTTGCAGGGGAAAGTTCCTGTGGTCAGTCTGCCCGTGCTGACAGCTGCACGCGCTCAGTGAGAGGATGTGGGTAACCTCAGCCTGCATCACATGGTCCTTCACTGTGAGTCAAAGCCCCTCCCCCACACACACACAGACCACCAGATGAATGAAATAAAGAAATAAGGCACACCGTGACTCGTCTTCCTGCTGCAGGCTGACACGGAGCGGGAGATTCCACAGTGAGCACACAGTCTCAGGACGAGGACTCGTGATCACATGGTCTCCAGCATCAGGGCTCTGTGGGACCACCCAGACTGAAGACCACCAACCTGAGACCAGGAAGAGACCAAAACTACTCCAGTTTATAAAGACACAAGCATCCAAGTCCTCTCACACACTCTGTTAAGAAACCATGATGTACCTGGACAGGTGTGCCTATGACCCGCCTCCTGATCCTCCCTCTGCCCGCCCACTCCAAATATCAACAGCCAATGAAAACACCTGCAGGGTGAACATGTGTGATGACGAGTTCAAAGGTCAATCAGAGATCCTGTGGTTAAACTATAAAAGAGAAGTTTGATGGATGAAGCTTTAACTCTTAGTCCAGGTGATGATGAGCACAGCTCTGAGCTCTGCCCAGGTTCAGTCTGAACTTTAGTCAATTACCCAAATTTATCATATTAACACGCATTTCTCTGCTCTTAAACAAGGTCTAATTTTAGACGTATTGTACACGAGCACAAGCAAAATATGAAATTTAGTCTCACCAACATCCCAGTTACTACACATCTGATACAAAAAGCTGAAATATTCGTTTTCTCTGTGAAACATTGCCGCCAATCTTTCGCTATTCTTAAAAAACTCACTGTTAAACTGTTCTAATCCAATAATTTGGGTCTAATTTTGTTTACCTTTGTGTAACGGTTTTGTAAGTCTCTGAGTTACGGTACCGTTCACATGTAAACACACAAGGCGCTGCCATCTTGAAGGTTTCTTACAGCCTTTACTTCCTGTCTGGACTTAGATCAGCACAGCGCTTGAACTGCTATCTCAAATCAATAACACTACCTGTTTGTCTTGTCTCGTCCTGTCTGTCACTATTTCCCCTTCTTTCACACTGTGGTGTGGCACGGCCCTCCCCTTCAGCTCACATCAGGGGTTAAATAAAGTTGAAAATGATGGAGTAGCCTACAGGGAGGGTTGGTGATGGTCACTATAGCAGTTAATCATATTCACATATCTCTCACTGCTAGAAAAAAATGCATTGGTCTCTTCAACGCTGCCATCGGACACAGTGCTGAGCAGAAAAGATAATGCAGGCAAGGGGAAGAAAACCTGTTCTAATCCAATATTTTGGGTCTTAATTTGTGTACCTGTGTGTAATGATGGCGTAATTCTCCGAGTTACGGTACCACTCACGTGTAAATAAGTTGATAACTGGGCTCAGTTGGTGTCTTTAAGCAGCTCCATTTCTCTTCTCTGTTCAGTGTTCAGTCTGTGGCGGTGGAGGTGGAGGTGTGAGGTGAATGTTTGTCTCAAAGTGTCGACGCCAAACGGTCGGCAGCCATGACTGTTGACTGAGTCCACACTGAGCATGTGTGAGGAGGTCCAGATGAGATGCTGCTGTAAACAAACAGGACCATGAAACCAAAGGGCCATGTTTGGTCTGAGAGCCTCAGTGAGTCTGTGAGCCTGACCCGTCCTCCTTCACAGAGGACTTTATGCTGCTCTGATGGAGAAGGATGGAGAAGGTTCTGCAGGCTCAGAGGCAGCCTGACCAAACCGAGGTCAGTAGAGACCATCCAGGTGTTCACTCTGATGGATATGAGCTGTTTCAGTCAGGAAGAGTTTGTTCCTCTTTATCTCCAGTCCATAAAATATAATTACATTTATTCAGCTTTTACGTCCATGGCTCAGTCTGTGACTGTGATATTCAATAACTCACAGGGCTTCAAACTCTGGAATATAAAATATTAAATCCTATTTAAAACATGTTCTAAAGGTCATCTTTCTCAGTCTGCGTGTGTTTTTGTTCAGATCTTTAAAGAAGATCTCCTCTGGCATTGATAAAAAGCTCACTATAATTATAACCTCATCTTCAGGCTGCAACACTTTCTGACACTAACTCCAACAGGCTCATTTTACTCACAGATAAGCCTGACAAAGGTCAATTAGAAAACGTAGTTAAATAAATTTTTAAAGTACAAAATTACAGAAGGTCACATGTTCATTTTCATCACGTGTTTTAGGCAGATTTAAAGCTGCAGAGAGACCAAAGAAACCAGACGATCCTAAAACAGCGAGCAAGATTTTGATGCATATGTGACACAATTTCACATGAAAATGTCTTTAAATGGTTTCAAATACGTCCGTTTTTAAATCTCACTTATACGCTGCACAAATATAACGTGACATTTCTGGAGGAAATTGTTCACAATTGGTTTTTGCTCACCTCTCTTTAAAAACTGTCAGTAATATCATAAAAATGAAATCCATATTATTTATACAGCACAGGTTTTAGATGAATTCAGTTGACTAAACGGCTGCACAAATATAAAATAAAATAAAATATAATAAAACTACTACTTCTAAAGACATAAAACATAAAGAAGAGGTCAAATTCAAAAAGATAAAATAAAAAGGTATTATTATTATTATTATTATTATTATTATTATTAACAACAATAACAACAACAACAACAATAATGCTAATACTACTACTACTAATAATAATAAATAATTACATAATTACATAAATAAATAAAAGCAAAGAAACAGAGACCACCCTCCTTTGCCCCCATACGGCTGTAATAACATGATTATAACTGCTGCTGTGTGATGAGGTAACTCGTCACCCTGTTGCGTTGGTCAGTGGGTCCACTGTGTCCACATGGGACGTTATGAAGAGACCACCTGTGAACCAAAACAAGGAGACACACAGGGTCGGGACCATCCAGGTGTAGAAATGACCTTGATATGTCCTTCAGAAGGAAGCCAGAGTAATTAGTCAAAGTCTGCACATGCTCAGTTGGGCTGAGGGTCACCTGAGTGACCTGGATGTCAGGTATTCCCCCGTCCCGTCCCGTCCCCTCGTTGTAAACTTTAGTCATCTGAGTGTTTGCAGAGAGCTAAACAGCTTACTCACTGGAGGTCAGACTGTTACAATCACAGAGCAGCATGACTGTGCTCCAGTCTTTACATCCTTATCTCAGTTAGACATACTCCAGCCTGTGGGAGTGCAGTCACACCGTTTGACGTTTGTTTGACGAATACAGGCTTCATCAGAGAGAGGAAGGGTGAAGTTTACAGCTTACAGTCCATGAGTCCAAACATGAGGAGATAAGTGAACCACTCAGCCTGAAGACCATGTCAGGGGCTCAGAGTCCAGAGGAAACTTCTCATAAATATTCTTAACTCTTGGACCATGACCATCAACTTAAGGCCCCAGGGCCACATCAGGCCCACAAAGCTTCCTGTTTGGCCCCCGGGGTGTCTTCAGATTCAGTACTGTTGTGGTTTTTAGGCTTCTCTGCAGTCAGACCCCCTCAGACCCCCCCGGCTCAGACCTTATCAAGACGTCTAAGGCAGGTACCACCAAGAGGGGGACTTGGTCCGGATCTGGACAGAGTGATGGTTCTGTCCGGACTGTGCCCAATCTAATAAATTAACAAGACTGCTACTCCAGCTAACAGTAGAACAGCTACAGGACGGTCCTGACATGAGTGCTCCTAAATAAATGTTCTGTTTGTTTTCTGAAGCTTAAGGCTGTTTTATGAAGCACTTAGCAGAGGTGATTTACCCGCTGCACGAGCTGCAGCAGCAAACAGGTGGTAGTGCCAAATAAACTGCCTGTTTAAAAACATGAGGCCCTCGTCACCTGTAGGCTTTGCACCGACCTGTGTGTGAAACACCGATGAGGGCTGAGAGCTTTGAGCTGTAGTGTCGCTGCACTCTGCACGGGATGATGCTGTTCTCTTTCTGATTGTTTACTAGTCAAGTCGATCATGTGTTCGTGTTATTTTCGTTTTTTTCTCTGTTGGTAGCACTAGTTTGCTTCTGAATGTTTCACATTTTCCAAGTTCTAGCATCACCATGCACCGCTGTTTGTGTGTGAGAAATAAAGAGAAGAGAGAAAGACAGACAGAGAGAGAGAGAGAGCAAAATCTGGAACCTGTGTGAATAACATCTTTATCTTCTTATCACTTTGAATGTTATACTGCAGCAGCACAGGGGAAAAGCAGTTACAGATGATTGTACTTTTAAGAGATAGTTTCTTGTATTATCAAGATGTTATCTTTTTTACTGGAAGTGTAGGTCTTCATATTTTTTAGGCTGTGACCTCTCATATTTATAAAAAAATAAATGGAAAATATTAAGCCAGTGCTCTGTATGCACTTGTTTTTCCTTAAAAGAGTCACCAACTGTTTTCTGAAGATGTGTTTTTTAACTTGATGTGCAGGCCTTCATGTGACCGCTTTGATTTAAGAGAAAAATGGTTATTTGGCTCTGTTTGCACTTTTCTATTTGTTTTATTTTAGGTTTTCTGTTCTTAATTTGGAAAAAAGGCCTTAAATTAGTTTTCAGTATTTATTTTGTGGTAAAGGAGCTAGCTGTGCATTCATTAAACATATCCTGCATTAAAAACATTGAAACTAAATATTGTTATAACCATAAAAATGTGGACATATGGGAAGGCTATACGACAAACTGGACCTTGGTTCAGACTTTCTTTGGAGGAAATTTTATCAACTGGACCTTGGTGACTTTTAATTAAATACCCCTGGTCTAAGGTGTTCAGCAGGGGGCAGTTCTAGGTGCTCCAGCTCTTTCATTAATCCTAAACCATCATTTAGAGAAGGAGCACTTCAGGGGCTAAAGCTAATGCTAATGCTAGCAGTCGTCACTGACGTCCCTCACCACGCCAAACACCGACATCCCTCACTCAGCTCCCAGACTGATCTCTGGATTCTCCTCCCATTACCCTCCTTAAAATCCTCGATACACCCACCCTCTGCCTCCAGTCCAACTCAGATAGAATAGAATAGAATAGAATAGAAAACAGAAGAGTAGACAAAGGTAGAGTTGAAAAGAATAGATTAAAATAGAACAGAATAGAAAGGAAAAGAGAAGAATAGAATATTTCCTCTTTACTGTCCTCTCCAGGTGTAACTGTGTCTTATTCATGTGTCCATGCAGAGATTGAAAACAGCCCCGGAGCAGCTCCACACTAAAACAATGAAACGCTTCATGCTGGTTCTCTTCTCTTCATCATTTAATGACGTTCAGGAAGTTCACAGCACTGCAGTCCCCAGAGGGGCTCTATAGCGCCTCCCTGAGCCCAGAGGCTCACACTGCACACTGAACACATAGCTCTGTGTGTAACAAGGTAAGGCAGTGGCTTTTGTGATTCTGATGGCCTTGAATCGACCGTATCAGCTCTGTTCTTCAGCCTGCTCTTCAGGGACCACACCGGCCAGAGGATGGGTCAGCACGACCACCCTGATCCCTGCTGACTGATACCTGGAGTTTCCTGAGGAGATAAAGTCTGTAAGCTCTTCTCAAAAGTTCGCTCAGTGTTTCAGAGAGGCTGAGCAGCTGTCCAGGACTGTGCCAACATACTTCACATTTTCCACAGTCTCAGCAGGTTGGCTGTCCTCGGAGAACGGCTCTATTTAAGGATCTTTTCTGCACACATAATTAATTCTTTTCATTTTTTAATCCTTCTGGAGCAGCACCATGTCTCCAGGGCCTCTGTTTGGGACAAACAAGCACCTTCACCGATTAAATCATTTTAAAATTTCAGTAAGAGCCACATCGAATTGTTACATCACCGCCAATGTAAAAATGGACCCATTAGCAAGTGATGATGGAAGGTTAGCTGAGAATGCTAGCTTTATGTCATAACATGAGTACAGGTGCACCTTTGACCAGACTGCTGATTCAGCAGAAGCTTCTGTCGACACATCACGGTCATCCAGACATCCTCTTCACCTTCATCATCACTGACATAGGACTCTGGGCTCTCACTGGTCAGACACCTAAACTCCAGAAAAAATCAACCACAGTCTTAACCATATAAAGCCAATTGTATCATATTTGATACATACTTTTATAATACCTCTATCTACTCAATATGATCAACAAATTACAAAAAAACATCTGAATACAATCAGATAAATGATAAAAATGTCCTCAAATGGATTATCGGTTGCCAAAAACACCTTATGTATCAAATGAGATACGAAAAATCTGTATGTTGAATTTTATGGACATTTTCATTTTTATGGATTTTAGCAGAAAGTGAAACAAACATTTCAGCTCCAAAAAAATTAGAATTTTCTGGCTGTAATCTATGGTCTTGGGCCTTAAAGGGTTAAAAATAGTCCCATAATCCTCCTGGTAAGCGACATCACTGCTGTGGTGGTGTGAAGTCGTTCCAGGGTGGTTTTCTCAGCTGACCTGACGACCCCGTGGAGCGTCTTCATCCACGCTGATGTGAAGCTGCGATACTACACACTACTGAAGGCTCAGACCACCTCCATGTTTGCCCCATGATCCTGGGTGGTGGATCTGATGACTTGGGCACCAGTCGCTGTAGGTGGATGGTGATAAAATGCTGGCACAGAGGGCAGTCTTCCACAACTTCCCTGCTGCTCCAGGTGGGTCAGGGTGGTGTAACCGTGGTGTCCTCTGTGGGCATACTGATGTGGGTCCAGGTCCGAGGGCAGGCCGGTGATGATGAGGCGCCTGTCATGTACCTCAAAGCATTTAATTATAACTTTACTAAGTGCCACAGGGCATCAGGTGGATGTGATGGATGACTCAGACTGTTGGTAAGGGTCCCATAATATGCAGAAATCACTTTTTAAGGCTTTTGAACACATTGTTGGGTATTAAACATTCCTTCCAGCCCACAACATGTAAAAGCAGACACCAACAGCTGTATTTATCAGCTGTGTGAATGTAAACTCATGGTATTTTTGATCTTTTGAGTCTGTGGATAAACTGTAATGTAACAAGATTTTTTTCATTTGCATAAGCCTACGTCAAACTAAGTATCACCTAAGCTCCCCGTTTGAAAAGTTTCTGTGCAAAGCACCACAATTGTTGCTTTCAATATAAGCAAGTGATTGACGTACACTATGTCTAGACCCAAAACCTGTCAGTGCTCAGTTGTTGGCTAAACAGCCTCATATATCTTCACATATAGTCTACCAGCCTCAGAGGACCAAAGGACCCAGCGGATACATTTTCAACACAGGACTGACAAACAGACTTTTCCTGAATCCAGGCTCAGTACCAACAATCCTTTGCCAAACCTGATGATGGAAATGTGAGTGTTTTAATGCTGTTTAGTATTCATTTTGTTTATTGCTTTGAGCTAGCGCTAACAGCAGAGGGAAGTGTTCCAGAGGTAACTGCACTTTTGTCAATGTTCACATTAGTCTGAAGGATAAACTTCAAAGTATGAGGATTCTTTCATTAGTCAAGAAAAGTTTAACAGTTAGCTTAAAATAATCAGTCGTCTCCCCACCCCATTACCCTTCTGTTTATGCTAACATTAGCACAGAAGGTAGCCTAAGCTACACTGTCCCACTGGAGTGGCTAAACCGTGGTTAGCATGTTGTGAGTTAGCCTGTGATGTTTGAGGTAATGAGCTTGACTGTTATCTGGTAACCGGCATGACTTTGCAAAGATAACTGCCCTCAAAACCAGCCATTCTGAACAGATTGGTTATGTGACCTTGGAAAGACTGCAGCTAGGTTTTATTCATCGGCTTTTGGACCAAAGCATGTTACTAATGTTTCATGAAGACATCAAGGATCCATGTTAAACTGCAGAGAAGTATCAAAACATGGGAGCTCTAAGGTGCATGATAATGTTGAGGATGTTTACCCTGCAGAGCAGTGATGTCTTCATTACTCATCATCCAACTGTAAGTCTGCTTCCACAGAACCTCTGAGCTCATCAGAACATCACAGATGGTCCACACGAGGTCTTCCTCATCATCACATCTCAGAATTCTCCTGCTGTGGAGAGCATGGGTCTCTAAGATCTTTGGAAACTGAGGTCAAGAATCCCAGCAGAGCTGATGTCCTGAGGCCCTCTGGGCTCATCTCAGTCACTTTGGTTTTTTCTGTCTTGTGTCAGAACAGTGAAGTTTGAATAGTTTATAAATAAGACCCTGATTACACAACAGACTTATACTGGAATGACAGAATGACAATGAAACATGTGACCACAGGTAACCACGATCACTGTCTTCATATAAACTAAATTCAGCTCTTCAGTGCTCCTCTGTGCTCCTCAGAGAGATTATAACCATCAGTCCTCGCTCTCTCCGCCTCACTAATCCGATCAGGAATGACAAGGTCACAGAACAACGCCTCAGTCAGAGGAAGGTTCCTCCCCCTCCTCTCAAAATCCCCTTCAACAGGAGAGAGTCACCTCAGCTCTGGATCAAGGTTTAACGCCCTCCTGTCGTCTTCATCACCTGATGGAAGATCAAACTAAAGTCTGCAGAGAAGCTCCGAGGAACAAAACCAACGTGAGACCAAAGAAAGTCAACTTAACATGCTGAAGAACAAATGCAGGGACACTTATGAGGACTGTCCAAACCTGGAGGGATGTTTTATCTGTTGAGGCCCACACATGCAGATAAAAAAAATCAGGCACTGAACAGTTTGGATCGACCTGTGTGTGGTGAGCTCCAATAATCTGAACACAGCTCACACACACAGAACCATCCTGTCCAACCACTGATCTAGAGTCTAACAGAGGTGGGAGAAAGTCACTGTTTTGCAAGTCTCAAGTAAGTCTCAAGTCTTTAAACTCAAGTCTCGAGTCAAGTCTCAAGTAAAGACGTGCAAGTCCAAGTCGAGTCTCAAGTAAAGACAAGTCAAGTTAAGTCTGAAGTCATAAGCTTAAAATTTTCAAGTCCTTCCAAGTCATAAGCACCACTGACCAAATAAAAAAAAACAATAAAAACCAGGACAGTTTCATCACTTTACAAAAAACATCCAGGGCAGTCAGGGCAGGACATGAAAACAGGACATGTCATGGGAAAACAGGACACTTGGTCACCCTGGGCCTTAACTGCAATTATTTTCAGCTAACGTCAGTCTCAGTTTTTAGCCATGGCGAGTTTACGAGCTAACATATACCGTTGTTGCATATAACAGATGCCAAGCTAAAGTTACCCAAAAGGATTGTCGTCACCTCTCCGTCTGTTATTCTCACGCTGCAGGATTTGCACACGGTAATTTGTTCTTTGTTTATGACATCGTAGTTTGTGAATGCAAATTAAATTATCCTCAGTAGCATGGTTCAGCATCTCTGGGTTGTTCCTGCACTCCTGTAGTCCTGCGCTCAGTGAAGTAACTGTAATCCACACCCTCTTTGTTTGTTCTTCTAAACCCTGATTGGATGTTAATAGATGCATTCAATGGTTCAGATCCTGTGGGAAAAATACTGTCTTGCTGGAAATGACAAAAATCAGTCACTTAGTGGAATACTTTGAATGGGAGCTCATTTTATTTTATTCAACAGTCTTACCGAAAATTTTAAGTATTTTCAAGTCATCAGACTAAAGTCAGAGTCAAGTCCTGAGTTGCAAGTCTTTGATGATATTGTCAAGTCGAGTCCAAAGTCATCAAAATTGTGACTTGAGTCTGACTCAAGTCCAAGTCACATGACTCGAATCCACACCACTGCAATCTAGTCAGCCAAGACAGAAATGTGATCAAACCTGATCGAACAAAGTGAAGAAGAAGAAACAGCAACAACATAGGAAAGGACATGAGAGGAGAGGGAACGGTGGATATGGATTGGTGTTGGTGGCCCCCTTTCCTCTCATCAACATATTTATTATTTACTTATTTTCTGTCTTTTTTTGTAACGTATTTGTGGTTTGTCAGTATGAAGCCCACCCCCCCCCCCCCCCGCTTTCGTTATTCCAAAACCTGAAATGTGTTCAGAGACATGGTGGCTGGAAATATTGCCCAACCAGTAGTCTCAGCGTTCCAAAGGCTTGCTGTTGCTTCACCTTTTGATTTGTTCACTCCTGTCAAAATAAGAAAGCCAATATAAGCTTCCAAGTCAACTTGGACATGTCGACTTCCAACATGTTTAATATTTCTGATTTCAAATCACGACGGCCCAGATCCTCCTATGAGACGCAGAGGGAGGACAAAGTCAGTCCTCACACTGGAGAGGGACGGGCCTGGGATCGGGCCTGGGATCGGGCCTGGGATCGGGCCCACTTCACAGGGCCCAGCTGTTTCTTTAAGGGGGGGGGGGGTGACGTGGTGATAATTATGACAAACATAAACCTGTTTTTAGAAAGAAGCCTTATTAATATGCAGCACTCACATAATAAGACTGCAGTGTTTTATATGAGCACGCTCAGTTCATCTCTGACTTCTCACCTGTACAGCCTCACCTGTACAGCCTCACCTGTACAGCCTCACCCTCACACAGACTACAGAGAACATGGAGCCTGAACATTCAGAATCTAAAGTCTTATGTGGAGAGTGAGCTCTGTCCCGCTGCAGAGGAGAGTCAGAGGAGTGGAGCAGCTTCAGCTCATTCTGGTCTTCATCTTCTGTCTCTGTGAAGCTCTCAGTCAGGATTTCTGTCATTAATCAGCTGAAACTGCTCTTAAAGATTTAATCAGTGAAGACAGGACATTCCAAAAGTGCCGGGCTTAGTCCGGATTGGGCAGTAAAGGGGAGACTGGGCCAGACTCAGAAAACTCCATGGTCGGGCCACGCTGGATTTTTGAGGGTTACCAGGTAAGACCATCTGTGGGATCACCAGTGAATCAGGCTTCCACTGACTTTGGCCAGGGGTGGGGATCTGAGCCAGAAATCAGGCCAGTTATGTTATTGTGTGTGCCCCAATTAGGGACGTTTTTTTTTCAGATGAGTTAGTTCAGGTTAAAAAGACTTTTGAAAAATAATGATAAAAACATTAAAATGCTCAACTCTCCAAGCTTTAGATGAACAACCAGAAACATGACAATAAACAATGAAGCTTATTTATCATCATTGCAATGTTCAAAAAATTATGTCCACAATAATAAATTAACATTTTTTCACTGCAAAAATCATTGAACTTTTTAACATAATATGGGTCCATGTCTCTTTCATCAATCCATCCGCACTAAGGTCACAAAAAACATTTAACTTTATAACAAAAAGTCCATTGCCCACATTCAACTATTCATATAAAGTCAAAACATTAAGTGATGTTTCAAAAACTTGCTGTGTTCATTCAGGATAACATTCCACGTGTATGTGCTGAGTTTGGTCTGGGTCCTGGCTCTGTTCTGGATCTGATGATCCAGGATTGGATTTTTACAGGAGGTTGAGGAAAAGTCACCTCAGGAACTGAGCTGCTTGGCCGTGGTCTGCGCTCTCTGACTGCTTTTCTAGTTTTTATATTTATAATTCACTTATTTTTTAATTTTTATGTTTATTTTACTCGAGCTAATGTCATTAAGGATAATTTCACTATAACAGAAAAGAAAAAAGAGATTTAGTTTGTTGTTCCTTATATGATTTCCTTGTACTCTGAAAACACGATTCCAAAACATACACAACACCTGTGGATGTCAGCATGTTGCTCCTAAACCTGTGTGTACCTTTCAGCATTAATGGAGCCTGCACAGATGAGCAGGTTACCCATGCCATGGGCACTAAACTTCCCCATACCATCACAGATGCTGTCTTTGGTTCTGGTAACAGTTTAGATGGTCCTTTTCCTCTTCAGCTCAGAGGACACCACGTCTAAAACTTCCTGAAATGTTACTGTACGTTCACACCAAAGAGACAAAACAACTTGTCGACGCCCCGGCCGCTCTCACCGTGCTGCGTGGCAGTTAAACACATACAGAAGCACGCAGGCAGGGGACTCGATGTGAGCGGCAGGAGGGGTGGGGCTTACAAAGCTGAGGTGCAGATGTGCTCTGCATCACCATCTCCTTTAACTCTCGTTTTCACACTTATATGTTTATGTATAAAGATTGAACTAAAATAAGACAAGTAAACAGACCTACACACAGTCTTGTGACCCTTAAACTACAGCTTATTTGATTGCGATGACTTTACCCCCCTTTTTTATGAAACATTTGAACAAAGCGGGAGGTTATTTGGGGGTTGGAACGTGTTTATGTGATGCACATGGGACTTCAGCTCCCTCTTTCTGGATCACACTTGGGGGGCTGGAGACAGCAATGATCAGTTTTTCCTCCCTTGTTTTCCTCATCCTCCCTCTCAAAGTCTTTTGTATTGGAATCCTGATCGGCCTATAATTGGCTGACACCTCTTTCACACTGCTGCTCATTTGCATAAAGTTGAGCTTCTCCCAACTTCAGCTCATCGCTCGCAATGCTTCCATCACACTGCTCCATGCAGCTCGTGATCACCGCCGCCTCATAGAAAAGGAATGGCAGCTGGACGTCACTGATGCTCAGACCGTTTCTGGTGTGAATGTACAGTTAGAAACATGCTTTGGTCCAAGAAGCCTTTAAAGCTGCTTTCTTTCCATGCTCACATAACTCTTCTGTTCAGAATGGCTGGTTTAGAGGGCGGTCGCCTTCATATGCTAAAGAGCCAGAGCAGAGCCGCGTACATACGGCTATTCATGATAGACCTGCAGCGCAACTTGAGCAAAGTGGGCACTCCAGCCACATGCTGCTTCCAGTCCTGAACACATACAAACCTTTGATTCATTCTGGTTACCAGGTAACAGATAATAAACACAACAGAATATAACACAACTTGCTAGCTGCAGTGTGACAACCACAACTTTGCGTACCTTCCAGGCTAACATTAGCACAAACAGAGGGGTAATGGGGTGGGAATAGGACTGATTATATTCAGCAAACTGCTAACCCCAAATTCCACATAACACGAAAGCCCCACGCAGAGCAGGGCGGAGCCTCAGTCGTGCTCGAACCAACAAACCCCACTGAGAGCGGCGCACAAAGCAAGGGAGGGCTGATCTCTGGAGAGCAAAAAGCTCTCATGAGAATAGCGATGTCACACGTTAATAAAACATGTTATAGACTGATAAAAGAAATAAACAACACCTCACTTTGCATCTCTAAGGTCTCTTTGCTGGTCCCAACCACACAACTTTGTGATTTATTTCACTTCTTTCTGCCTGTATCCTTGTAGGAAGGATGTTTGGTGTCATACATTCTATGTTTTATATTTCTGTATCTCCACAATTCACTTTTCTTAGTCCATGGTGTCATGCTGCCTCTGGGACCCTCTGACGGACTGCTGACCTGATGCTCATTTTGAAGTAATGACACCCTTTTTGAGAAAATTTACGTTCAAGAGCCTGTGCATTGTGTTTGATTTGGAAAGTCCCGGACACGCCACACTTTGACTGATAGACTGATAGACTGATAGACTGATAGACTGATAGACTGTGGGAGCAAAGTGCTCTGCAGTATGATTCAAGACCTGTGCTGCACTGCGCTGTAGCGTTGGTATTTAGGGGTCAAACTCCTACTGAATAACGTAGGAATGCTCATACTTCGAGATTATCCTTCAACAAGTGACATGAACATGTTGTGCAGGTAACTCTTGTTCATTCCCTGCTGTTAGCATTTTTTGTCAGCAAAATAAATACTTGACAGTGTTAAAATACAAACTCAAGTTTGGTGTCAGATTGTTGGTGCTGAGCTTTGATTCAGGAAAAGTCTAGGTCCTGATCCTGTGTTGAACTGACTGAAGCTGAGGACGTGCTGGGTGTCGGCCATGCTGACGTGCAGAGATTTATCATAAATGTTCAGGCAGATTCACATTTTACCTTCATGCAGGTAAAGCCACCTTATCGTGGTGGGAGGGTTTGCGTGCCCCAATGACTCCAGGAGCTATGTTGTCGGGGGCTTTATGCCCCTGGTAGGGTCACCCAAGGCAAACAGGTCCTGGGGGAGGGGCCAGACAAAGCGTGGCTCAAAGGACCACTATGAAGAATAACAAATATGGATCCACGTTTCCCCTGCCTGGAAGTGGGGTACCGGGGCCCCCCCCTGGAGCCAGGCCTGGGGGTGGGGCTCGTAGGCGAGCGCCTGGTGGCCGGGCCCATGCCCACGGGGCCCGGCCGGGCCCAGCCCGAAGGAGAGACATGGGACCCCCCTCGCATAGACCCACCACCTGTGAGAGGGGCCGTAGTGGTCGGGTGCCATGCAAGCTGGGCGGCGGCCGAAGGCGGGGACCCTGGCAGTCCGATCCTCGGCTGCAGCGTCTGGCTCTAGGGACGTGGAATGTCACCTCTCTATCGGGGAAGGAGCCGGAGCTTGTGCACGAGGTTGAGCGGTTCCGACTAGATATAGTCGGACTCACCTCGACACATAGCGTGGGCTCTGGAACCAGCCCTCTTGAGAGGGGTTGGACTCTCTTCTTCTCTGGAGTTGCGGCTGGCAAGAGGCGCCGGCCGGGGTGGCAGTTCTTGTCTCCCCGCGGCTCGAGGCCTGTACGTTGGGGTTCACCCCGGTGGACGAGAGGGTAGCCTCCCTTCGCCTTCGGGTGGGGGGACGGAACCTGACTGTTGTTTGTGCTTATGCACCAAACAACAGCTCAGAGTTTCCACCCTTTTTGGATTCCCTGGAGGGGGTGCTGGAGGGTGCCCCTTCTGGGGATTCCTTCGTTCTACTGGGGGACTTCAACGCTCACATCGGCAATGACAGTGAGACTTGGAGGGGCGTGATTGGGAGGAACGGCCCCCCTGATCTGAACCCGAGCGGTGTTTTGTTACTGGACTTCTGTGCTCGTCACAGATTGTCCATAACAAACACCATGTTCAAGCATAAGGGTGTTCATATGTGCACGTGGCACCAGGACACCCTAGGTCGCAGTTCGATGATCGACTTTGTAGTCGTATCATCGGACTTGCGGCCGCATGTTTTGGACACTCGGGTGAAGAGAGGGGCGGAGCTGTCAACTGATCACCACCTGGTGGTGAGTTGGCTCCGATGGTGGGGGAGGATGCCGGTCAGACCTGGTAGACCCAAGCGTGTTGTGCGGGTTGCTGGGAAGAGACTATGTCTCTCAGCTGGCTTGGGAACGCCTCGGGATCCCCCGGGAAGAGCTGGATGAGGTGGCTGGGGAGAGGGAAGTCTGGGCTTCTCTGCTTAGGCTGCTGCCCCCGCGACCCGACCACGGATAAGCGGGAGAAGACGTGAGACGTGAGGCAGAACAAGGAGAAAAACAAGTCACCTGCAAACCTCTAGAAAACTTAAACTTAATTCACAGACAATTAACAGTCAATTGACAACCAATCAGCATCAAATAAGCAATAAACAAACAATCAATCAGCCATTTATAAACAGTCAATCAGCAGTCTGTCAACAATAAACTGACCATCTGCTCTACATTAACAATAAATTAACAATCAGTCAATAATCAACTGAAACCAAACAAATATAAATTCACCAACAGGGTTCAGATCTAAAAACTTCAAAAAGATAAACTCAGAAGGTAAAATGGACTCAACTTAAGTATTTGGATGTTTGTCCACTCCAGGCCTCCGTACATCAGAGACACTCCTGTGACCCACAGAAACAACCCCACGACCTACTGCTGGGTCCTGACCCCCTGATTGAGAAACACTTTATTTCCCATCAAACTGGGTTCCTGATAAAGTCTTTTTAATAATTACAAGCCCTCAGGAAACAAATTATCATTTCAAAGGAATTTCTGGTTAAAGGGCTCATTCAGGGTGAATCATCTGTTCCTGTCCACGCTGACAGAGGGGATTCTGGGAGATTTTGCTCCTTCCTCCTGGTTTCATTCCAGAGAAGACGGATGCCCACAGGACATTTACTGCCTGCGTCAATTCCACATTAATCTGAATCTCCATTTCCTCCTTTGTCATAACGTGTGACGTCAGATCACAGGAGGACTGTAAGAACTTGTTACACTGTGAGAGGATGATGATCACCTCCAGAGGACACTCCAGGAGTCACGTCACGTAGGCGAGAGACAGATAAAGGGTCTTTTTCAAACCGCCCCCGACACACTCTCCCTACCCACTACCCCTCCATTTGCGCGTCCTCGCGGAGGGTCCGCCATATTAAAACCCTGTAAAACCCTCCACAAGCGAGTGTGCACGGATGCCGACTCGCTGAACACGTGCAGCGCTAAAGTGTGTCCGGTGTCAGCCATGGAGGAAGCAACAAACAAATATAAGTTCACCACAAGTGCCTGCAAACACTCTGTTAAAGTAAGACAACTATTTCAGGATTGTCAGATGTTTACAACTTTAGTTGTACATGTCAGTGATTATGAAGTTAAGGCCTGCCCTGCATTAGTCCAAAAAACAGTTTATTTTATTAAATGTTTTTATTTACAAGGAATGTAACGAAAACAAAATAATTCATAAAAGTGAGAGTGAAAAATGAAAGCTCTTCAGTAAGAAAAAGAATAATAAAGAATAAGTGGTATAATATGTATTATCCTAGGATAAAACAAAAAAGTTTTTTAATTACCTGAGACACATTAATTAGTGCTAATTTCAGCACTGAGATACATATAGGCTGATTAAAATCCTGTTGCAGAAAGGTTCTCTGCTAATATTTAGACTATTTCTTATTCTTATGATCTACTTGAGATTTTGTTTCATAAACTCAAATTACAGGAAAAAATAACCTTGATACTTTTTGCTTCTCTGACATTAAAACATATTAAAAATTAAAACACAACATACCATCAGGGTTCAAGTTCAGTCTCAAAATGTTAATAATAAATATTATTATGCAGGGTTTAAAATATGTTGGGAAACTTCTAATGAATTGACCTTACATTAAATTATGCATTGAAGGGCGATTTTTTTTCGTTCAATCCCATATAATTTAATAAAGATAAATAAAAGCAATATTCAGAGAGATTTTTTACAGAATGTGTGCAACAAAAGTACAGAGGCTCACATTTCACTGCAGCGTAATCAAACGTAAAAGACGCCTTAAACCTCTGCAAAAACTGCCGCGAAACCATGGCAACATACACTTCCTGTTTCTGCCTGAGGGAGGGGAGTTTATCCCAAAGCTCACTGCTGTAGTCCTACCCTTCACCCCGATGAAGTGAACTACATTCAGCTGTGAGTGTGACTCTGTGACGGAGGGGGAGTGTGTAGGGGCCGGTCTGAGAAAGACCCAAAGCCTCTCTAAGTTTGGACTCTGAAGATTCATCGGGCTGAAGGCCTGCTCACAGACTCATGTACTCACTCTGAGCTCCTGTGCTGCTCTGTGGCACCGCAGGTCTTCGGCCATGTGGTCAGTGTGGCGGGTGATCTGTGACGGGCTAACCTGAGACAAACCCACAGCAGAGTCAGACACACAGAGTCGCCCTCAGCAAACGCTCGTCCACTTCTCACAGTGATGCTGCTGTGTGATGCCTCACTGCTGCTGTGTGGTTGGCTTTGTTAGCATGTCTGCTTACTTCACCTTGTGATCCTCACCTGTGTGTTCTGTGAATGAGTGTGAGCGGTGTTTCATAGAGACTAAGAGCGTTGTTCTCCTCTGCTTACATACAGACACTGTGGTCACACTGACCTCAGGTAAAACATAATCATGTTCTAACTTTATTTGATTTAGTTTGTCAGTGTGGGACTGATTAACATCCAGGAACTGCAGCCTCTACAGGACACTCCAGGAACTGCAGGGATAGACAGCCTCAGACTCAAAAATGAACTCATTTCTTATTAATTTTGTTATCTGGGAGGGGATCTGATTCTCTTTCCAGGGATATGTGCCAAGACATGTGAACACCGGTGGAGGTACCTGTCTGCAAAAGAGGCCAAACGGGCTTCTGCAACGACGTCCAACTCAGACGACCAGAGGTGCTTGTGTATCTCTCTTTTCTATTTATTTAAAAAAACATAGTGTGGTTCATGCTTACGGCTGTTCACCAGTGTGTGTGTGTGTGTGTGTGGGGGGGGGGGGGGTCTCATCCTAAGGGCCTTAAGCATGATCACCTGTCAGATTCAGCTGTGATCACCTGCAGTGAACTGACAGCAAACACCTGTAGAAGGTTTCAGAATACCCTTGCAGATCACATCAGACCCCCCCCCCCCCCCCCCCCAGTCCTCCACAGGGGCCACGTGAGGGGCCAAACACACATTAATGTGTGAGTGTGGAAAAAAGAGGCCCCGGAAACATGGCTTAATGACCCCTGAGGGCCCCTCTGAGGCCCCACAGGTCTGCCCGGGTCAAGGTCTTCAGTGAGTCCACATCAGCATCACACCTCAGCCCCCCCACCTGAGGGAGGGGCACAAATCCAGGACCTGACCCAGTCTGAGGGACTGAAGACCTGATCTGAGAGGGGGGTCAGTCTGGGGGTCTGCTGTTGGTCTCAGGCTGAGGGTCTGAGTGAAGTTCCTGTTCTTCAGGTGAAGATTAACCTGCATCAGACATTCCCCTCTGCTCCGGGAACAACAGCGCCCCCCATGGACCAGACTGTCACTGCACCCAACACCCTAGACCATCAGGACATAAACCGGGTCAGGGTCTCATCACTAATGGAGACTATCATTATTATTATTATTATTATCATTATTATTATTATTATTATTGTTATTATTATTATTATTATTATCATTATTATTATTATTATTATTAATTATGTTGGTGCTGTTTTTCCTGTTGTTGTTTTAATGACACCACTGTGTAGTGGAAAAAGAAGATTTAAATGTAAGAGTTTTGACCAAAGAGGATTTGAAAGCTTCATTTTTATTGAGTAAATGTCTACACATTGATAAATGACAATAAAAGAATCTTGGATCTTGAGCAGGGGCCATCTGCTTAATCAAATGGACCTTCAGCTCCTTCCACAGGCTGAATTTAGACTGGACTCTGAAAGGAAGCCTGACTGATGGATAAAGAGGAACAGATTATATCATGAAGTAGCATGAACTCTGTTAAAGTGTTCTCCCTGCTCAACATCCAACCATCTTCAACTCCATCATCAGTCAGGTGTAGCAGCTCGAAGCAGTTTGCTCTTGTTTTGTGTCTGAACGTGAAGATCAGGTGTCAGCGTCTTCCCTGAAATCTGAAGCTCAGGCTCTCATGTGGAGCTGATGTCATGATGTCCCGTGGTGGACGATCTCGTCCCTATGACCTTCTGGATGTTCTGCCTCTTCTTCTCCTGCAGCTCTCTCCTCCTCGTCAGTCTGATGGCTCGTGTCAGCTTCTGTGATGAAGGTGTGTCCTCAGTGACGGTGATGGATCTGTCCCAGGGTCTAATCAGTCCTTCTGAAGGTCATCTTCACCTTCAGCTCCTGTTAATGAACGAGGAGCTGAGATGATAAATGAGGCCACGTTCAGGTCTGCTGCTCCTCTCTGTGCTGAAACTCAGGACCCATGTATGCTACAACGAAAGCGTCACAAAAAGAGACCTTTCGTTACGTTTGCATCCTCTGTTCACAAGAACGGTGCCCAGAGAGCCTGAAAGCACAAACTTCTGAAACCAGGGTCTAGTGTGAAAAGTTTTCATCTCCGTGTAAACAGGGATCAGTGTTGTCAGGCTCAGGGGTGGTGCACCTGCAACAACAACAACAACAACAACAACAACAACAACATCACATATTTGGCCATTTCATTAGGAACACTCCAGTTCATAATCAAGACAGCTGTTAATGTAGATATTAGCATGATCTCTCTATCCATGGTTGATACAGCTATAGTATCTATATTTAACACCTGAAAATGGGATGTCACATCTCAAGAGGCCTTTAATACATTTATACTTAACGGAGACAAATATGGTAGGGATGACCTTGTGGTCTGGGCACCCATGAGTTCATCACTACCATAAATTCTTATTTTCAGTAAGAATATCTAAGATTATACTTCTATAAAATGATCACCAAAACCATTCAGACATGAGGACCCTCCTGAAAACCAGATGTAGCATCTCAAGAGGCTAACCTCTAATAAATCAGACGACAGGTCTATGGTTCATGGATCTGTCCCTAACTTTAGTTCTTACTTTAGTCCACTTGTCTCCTCTTACCTCCCTTCCTTCACCCTCACACCAACACAGCATGGTGTGGATTTGCTGTTCATCATGAGACTGGGATCCACATTCAAGATTTCCTGCTGCTTAACAGAAGGTTTTTTCTTGCCGCCATGATGGAGGGATTCATGATTGGCTATATGGATTCATGTTGGTGTTGGATGGATATATTTGTATATATATGTATATGTGTATCTTTATATGTATATATGTATCTATGCATATATGTGTATCCATAATATGAAGAGTTTTATGCTCTATTGTAAAGTGTCTTGAGATAACACTTGTTATGAATTGGCGCTATACAAATAAAGATTGATTGACCTACAACAAGTTTATCGCTACTCCATTTGGATCTGCTGTGTCAATACTCTGAGCAGCTGAGATAAATATGACATGTTCACCAAGGACTAAACAAACCTACATCACCAACTACTGGCCTGGCATGCATGCTACTTTGTTTTCAGTCGTGTGATCTCTTTTGAAAACACAAAAAAAAACTTTTATGTTTGTTGTTTCTGGTGAAATCATGTAAACGGGCTTCAGTTTGGTCGAGCAGCATCTGGTAATAAAGTCTCTAAAACAAGATTAGAACAGGATTACTGCAGTCCTCCTGTGGTAAATGAAGCACACCCTCCCTCTGCAGCACTGAGGTACACTGCTGCCTGCCAAAGCACCCTGACCGTGAGGATGACCTTCAGGAGCCATCTCAGAGTGAAGGTCACCTGATCTCATGACGAGGTCGTCTGCGTCCTCCCATCATGCTCTGGTTCTGTTTTGGCTCAGTACTGATGGACTCACACAGCTGTCTCTGCTTTTCCTCTTTTTTGAACCAAATGCTGTGTTTCAGTAACCTCTGAACTGGGAGTGACATCATCTCCGACTTATCGGCGTTCCAGTTGAAGTCTGGAAAAAACATGCCGATCTACCAGGCTATTGTTAGCTGTTGTTAGCACGCCCTGTGTTGTTGTTCACAAATATCACATGAAGAATGTGATTATCACTATGGCAGCATTTTTGTAAATATAAGTCTAACAATACTATGTATACAGCTGATCTAGAGCGACACACCCCAGTCAGAAGTGACAATAAATGGATTATTACAGGAGCTAAATAACTGTTCACACTGGGGGCATCCATCTTCCATTGTCTAATCGGGGTGACGAGGTTTCACCGAGTTCCCAGTAGGAAATTCAGACTTCGGGGACGTTCCAGTTGCAGTTCCCAACTCAGAACTCGGGAATTCCGACTTCTGATTACAGCTTGAACGCACCAAAAGAAGTCATTCAGCTGTACAGGCGTGTGTCCACGCTGTTGTCGTCACACAGGGCAGGGTTTGTCAAACAGCGGAGCGTGACCCCCAAACGGTTCCTCAGCATGACGAGCGCTCACTTGACCAGGTATGTCCAAAGGGAGAAGACCCATATCGGACTCAGAACCCTGGACTGGGAAAACCTTAGGGGACACATTTAAGATGTGTAGCTGGCAACCAAGGTCAAGGTCAAGGTCAGTGACCCTGAAGGTGGTTTGTTTCACAGACAAAACTCTTCAGATTTTTCACTTCTGACCGCGGGGGTCTTTTGACCTTTCTGAGGACTCCTGTGATTGGCCGACTATGATCATGTGACGTCCTCCGTGTCCTCTGCTGTCCCTCTGAGGTCCGTCTGAGCGGGGACAAAGACAGGAGCAGCTCAGACGTCTGCTGCACCACAAAGGGACAAAGAGGAGACGCAGAGGAGACGCAGAGGGAGCAGAGTCAAGCATGTCGGAGGGAGAACAAGTGCACCCCCCCCCCCAGACGCTTATTCAGCCCTTTCTCTGTTTCCTGGTGCCCCCCCCCCTCACCCATGGTTTAACAAGTGGATGGAAAAGTACTGGAGAGGCTGCCAGCTCTGAGGGACGGAGGCCGGGCTCCGAGGGTTCGAGAGGATGCAGAGCCTGACACGGAGGAGGCCCGGCTCATGTCGGGGGGGGGGGCATGCTCACGCCGTTTGGACCAGGCACCTCAGGCTGTGATCTGAGGAGAGAAACAGAAACAGGCTGTGGCCTCTGATTGGTCCACATGGAGCAGAAGTAAAGCAGTGTGGAGTTTAAGACCCAGGAGCATGCTGGGAGGTCTGCGGGGGGGTCTGAGTTCATTCAGACTCTGAATCCTGATCAATCCTGATCTGCTCTGAAACCTGGATGTTGTTTCATACACACTGAGGGACGTCACAGGGCTTACGCACCAGAGGACATGAGGACACACCTGAGCACGGACCAACACGCATGTCCAACATACAACACACAACACGCCAAGACAACTCCACACTCCACCAGGGAGAGGACCGTCAGACAGCTGAGGTGTTAAAGGGTTTTGGAGTCACACTGAGGCTGCGTTTACACGGCACAGAAAACGGTCAAATCCGATAAGTTTTTGTTGCGCTTCATCTGAAAACGTAAACTTTTGAAAACGTTCCAGAGTGGAAAGTTTCCAAAAAGCTCTCCATGTAGCTCCGTGTAAACCTGAGTCAGAGCGTTTCAGGGTGAAACAGACGTCACCACATGTGCAGAACTCTTTCAGATGAAGGCTGTGCACACATACCAGGAACAACGACAGCTTTGGCCATCTATAGAGTAACGTGTGAGCCTCTTATCGTGCTCGGTTTGTTATCCAGACAAAACTATCCAGACAGATTTGTTGTCCAGAAAAGAAACTCCTGCGTCTCCGTGCATCTGTTCTCCACTGTTGCTTGTGAAAGTTTTTCTTCCTCATTCGTGTGTTGTAGCAGCGCTGCCTCTCTGCAGACCTACACCGCCATGTACTGAACCAGCATGCACACTACAGAGGATTAACTCGTCTCCAGCGTCGCCGTCTAAATGCGCCTGGGGGGGGTTACGTCCAAATCCTGGTCTCGAGTCTAAGCCTGGTCTGATCTAAGGACTTTCCCTGGTCTAAAAGTTAAAGTTGGACTAATTGACGCCCAACTAAAAGCCAAATAGATTAGACTGGTATACCTGGCCTAAAATCCAAACCTGATCCAACATCTTCAATCTGTTTTTTTCAGGCTGAACCTGGTCTGAAAACTTAAATTTGGTCTAAAGGCTGAACCTGGTCTAAAGACAGAACTTAGTCTGAAGTCTACACCGGGTTCATATGTCTGAACCTGGTTTAAATTCTAAACCTGATCTGAATTAAAAAACTGACTGTATTCAAAAACTGATATGCATTTGAATTAATCATCTTGTACTTACAAGTCCAACAGTAACAGGGCTGAATCAGCATCGGTCAGACATCCCTCTTCTTCTTTCAGCTCATGCCAGAGAGAAAATACCAGGCATATGTTTATCTCTGTTCAGGTATTTAGCTTGTTACTCTCCAGCTTTCCTTTTTCATCTCCTCCAATAAAACTTATCTTCTCTTTGGGTTTTTTGCTGCGTCAGCCATGATAACAACTCTACATTTAGCTCCTTCTTCTACTTCCTGTTTAATGGTGTGTTGCATCCAGGAGCCTTACTGCCACCTACTTCACAGGAGTGTGAGCCAGAGGTCCCTGTTTCCATTAGGAAGATAAGAGCATATTTACTTTAATCTAAATTCTGTTCATCAAATCTGTTTTAAATTTTTAAAATCTGCTTTATATTCTCCTTTTCCCAACGTTTAGCTTTCACCTCAAAGGGGAAGTGACGTGCATCGTCAGTAAAGCAGTAAAATGTGTAGTTTTCTAGTGTGAAGTGTTCCTACCATCCAAATCAAAGTTACATAGTACCAGTGAAGGTGATACAGGTGATGAACCATCACAGTGACTCTAGAAATATGATATTAGAATGTAAAAAGTACATAGTGCTGGTTTAACCAAGTACAAAAGAAACCAAACGAGAGAAAGGTGAAACAAGCCTGCAGCTCCAGTCCCAAAAAAAATGAGTTCTCCAGACTTCAGTCCAAGAGAATTTCGATCACAGACAAGGAGGAATAGTTGGGCCAGACGGGCCAGACGGGACAGACAGGACAGTCGGGACAGTCGGGACAGATGGGACAGTTGGGACAGACTGGACAGTTGGGGCAGACGGGACAGACGGGACAGTTCGGGACAGACGGGACAGACAGGACAGACGGGACAGACGGGACAGTCGGGACAGTTGGGGCAGACAAGACAGTCAGGAGATGGGACAGTTCGGGACAGACGGGACAGATGGGACAGTCGAGACAATTGGGGCAGACGGGACAGACGGGACAGTCGGAACAGACGGGACAGACAAGACAGACGGGACAATTGGGGCAGACAAGACAGTCAGGAGAGCTGGGACAGTTGGGAGAGCCGGGAAAGACGGGACAGACTGGACAGCCGGGACAGTTGGGGCAGATGGGACAGACAGGACAGACGGGACAGATGGGACAGACGGGACAGTTCGGGACAGACGGGAGAGCCGGGACAGTTGGGAGAGCCAGGACAGACGGGACAGTCGGGACAGACGGGACAGACGGGACAGACGGGACAGTCAGGACAGACGGGACAGACGGGACAGTCGGGACAGTCGGGACAGACGGGACAGCTGGGACAGCCGGGACAGCCAGAATAGTCAGGACAGTTGGGACAGTCGGAACAGTTGGGCAGACGGGACAGACGGGACAATTGGGGCATACAGGACAGCCGGTAGAGCCGGGACAGACGGGACAGCTAGGACAGCCGGGACAGCCAGAACAGTTGGGACAGTCGGGACATTTGTCTGTTGTATATCATATATCTATATTAAAGCAGGGCAGAGAGGGGCTGCTGGTTTGGTGGAGTGGTTAGACACCAGGCACCCCATGTACATGCTTCTGTCGGTCCAGGTTAGGGTCCCACCTGTGGCCAGTCTGCAGAGTGTCTCCCCTGCTCTCTCTCCCCCTTTCACAGGTTTATCCACTGTCTCTCTCCTGTCAATAAAGGCGCAAAATGCACAAAAATACATTAAAAAAAAAACAAAAAAAAAACAGGGCAGAGAGGAGGGGGCTCTGCATGTCCAGGTTAATGTTCCTCCGAGGAGGTAAAGGGTCAGCGTGAGGATCTTTCATAAGTAGGTCATATCTGAACCTTTCCCCCATTTAAAGGCAGCGCCTGCAGCTCTGGTCCCCTGCAGAGCACTGAAGCATTAAGGAGCATTTGCTCAGAGTTAAATCTCCGTTTAGGGACCACGTCAGAGACCCGGTGTGTGAAAATAAAACCCTTTTGTCTGAGTAATCCACCCGCAGCTCAGTAATCCCAGAAACAACTGGTAAACATAAATCTGTGCCGTCTTCTCGGAGGTTTGTGTATGGGAAGAGTTTACTGGAACGCTCCCAAACAAGAGTTACATAATCCAGAATCTGGAGGAAAAGGCACCGGGCGAGGGGCCACATGGATCTACAGTCCACATCGGTCTCATAACACCAGGTCTATAAAGTCCATAGGATCAGAGTCTACCTATAAAGGGGTTGAGGGGTCTACATGGAGGGTTTACGGAAGCCCAGCAGCGGCAGCAGGGCATGATGGGATATTTAACCCGCTCAGGGAGAGGGGCAGCTCTTCTGCAGAGGACGTCCATAAGCCTCAGAGCTCTGTGAGAACAGTCGAGTGAAGCTGAATCTGATTCTTTAAAGTCCAGAGACGGAGCAGCAGACCGTCAGACCGACCCAAACAGAGCAGAGTCTCCTCACCTGTTTCACCTGAACCCTGAGACCACCTGCAGGTCCAGGTCCAAATCCAGGTCCAGATCCGAGGTTCACAGTCTGACTTCAATCCAGGACAGGCTGCTTCGCTCTTCTTCACCTGATGGTCTTAAATCCCTGATCACACCTAGACTCCCTCTGCGTGCCCCGCCCCACCTTTTGAGAACCACTGGAGGAGACAAACCAGAGTCCCGTGTGGATGGTCCTCTTCACTCACACTTTATTATGATTTATCAATTTTAATGTCTTTACTTGATTTTCCTGCTGCTGTGCTTTGAATGAGAGCAACTCAAACGATCAATTTCCCCTTGGTAAGTATTTCTGATCTGATTCTGCTTCATCTGAGCACAGAAACATTTTAATTATCTCTACAACTGTCTTTAATACTGGACTTGTGTTTTGTTAATTACTAAGACTGTCATGACTGCAAAGCTACTTCAGCAAAAGAGAAGTTTATTGAGTGACTCATCTTTTAAATAAAGTTATGATAAATCAATTTATCAGATAACAGCATGTTGTAGCTAGGGGAGAGGGAAGTCTGGGCTTCCCTGTTTAGGCTGCTGCCCCCATGACCCCACCATGGATAAGCAGGAGAAGATGGAGACAAAGACGGAGATGGATTCTGTAGTTAATGAAGTTAATTCTTATTTATTTAGATATTTTTTTATAATTTATTTATTTAAAAAAAAAATTAATCAACTGTTATCCTGTAGGCTACAGTATATTAATATAATATAATATAATATAATATAATATAATATAAAATAATATAATATAATATAATATAATATAATATAATATAATATTATACCTGTTATAGTTACTTGACTTGATTTTGTCTCATTAAAGAAGATTTTTAAGAATATTTTTAGATTATGTTTGATGTAGATGTATCATTTTGTTTGTATTTGTATTTATTTAAAGGTTACAGTATAAATGATAATAGTCTTGCTGTGTCAGATCACTGTTTAGCAGATAAATGGAGCAACACCTGCATGCTTGTACAGGCAGACAACTCAAGCTGCTCTGATATGTCTCACTCGTCTCATCCATCTCCAATCACACTCTCCACCTCTCAGTTTGGTGGTATATTTAAGCCGGGAATTTTCCCGTCGCTCCCACCTGCAGCTCCGGGGTGTTGATATGTTTTGCTCATCACTGCTCCAGGCTTCAGGTAGACCTTTCTGCAGACAGTGATGAGACCAGAGCCTGGGCGTCAAACCTTCTGGCATGTATCTGCAGCTACAATCAAAGAATTTCAACATAAGCTGACTGACTGTAATAGTTTTAAAATGTATCTCCTTTGTTGTTTCCTTTTAGTTTTGATTATGAAAATGGTGTCTGCCCTGCAGGAGGTGATCTGGGTCATAATGCTTAAACCAGGTGAAGCCTCCTGTTGAGGACGTGGGTGGACACAGCCTCTGATTAAAACTCTGAAGAGATTTGGTCTTTATTTATGGCCCCGTGTCTCAGAGCACGTCCTCGTCTTTGTTATTAAAGCTGTCAAACCTGCTGACAGTTAAACAGGCCCAAACAAACTGAAGACTTTAAGATCTCCTCCTCAGGATAGATGCTTCATCATCCTTAATGAAGGCCAGCTCGTAACGTGACCTGACTCAGAGGGGCGGCACTCTGCAGGTGGACCGTCCAGGACCTTCACGTGTCCCTAATGATAACCACAGACAGATGTTGGACCAAGAGGACCTTCTGTGGTGACGTCTCTGAGGCTGAGGTGTCTCTGCTCTGGAGGTCAGCTCAGGGTGAAGCTTCAGTATGTGGTTCAGCTGGTTTTGGGCTTTTTGTCTCATGGTCTCTGGACCAAAGCCTTCACCTGGCACACTAGTTAGACCCTCAGGATACAGAGCGCATGTCCATCTGACCCAGGAGCTTCCAAAACCATGTCTGGCAGATGATTGGACGATCATTCCACCAATCACAATCATTAGAGTGCTTAAAGGTGCAGTGTGTAGAAATTGGCATTTTAGCGACATCTAGTGTTCAGATGTTGAAATGAGCCCGTCTGTTTCTAAAACATCACTAAGAGACCAGAGCCAGTGAAGACCAAAAAGGGTCGTGAACAGGGCATCATTTACAACAGTTACCAGGTGAGGGTTTAAATTCATATTTATAACTATTATTTGATAGATTATAGGTCAGTTAAAGATGCTATGAGGAGTTTCTAAATAATTACAAAAAGTCTCCCTTTTAGATATCTGCCTGATGGAAATACACACTTTAAGATGAGTTTTATAGCATCTAAATAGGTTATCTATAAATGCTATTTCTTAGCTTCATGGTCGGGTCGGGCAGGGCTGGACTGGCCTGGATACTCAACTTCAGGAACAAGACAATTAAAACTAGAGCAAATTTATATTATTCAGACACGTCTTAGAGCACCGGGCTGTAAGTAGTGATATATAGCCGGCTACAAAACTACGATACTAAGTTTTCTAAAAACTGCTTGTTGTCACACATCAAAAACTACCGCTACGTAACTAGAAAGAGATACATTACCTCGTGGCTTTGCATCCTGTAAGTTGTTGAAAAAAGAAGTTGTAAAGCAATGCAGAGTTCTGAGGAAGGTCTGAGCTGCATTCATTAGCATCACAGCAAACACACACTTTGGCTTTACGTCAGTCGCCGCGCGTACTCATAGGTAGCAGAGTCAGGGAATAGATTCTCCTCATAGCACCTTTAAGATGATGATTATAGGTTTTGTAAACTTTTAGAGACAAGAGCAAAATCATGTTTTGCTCTTTTTGTCCTCAAAACCCACCCGTAGACAACATGATGGATCGTTATGTCAGCCTCCACACTTTAATTTTCTTTTTTGACTGTTTAAAAGAGAATATTTAAAGTTTTATCGGGATGATTGTACATCTATTTCTTCAAAACTCTCAGAGTCTGATGCTCTGAACCAGATTCTAGCTTTCTAGCTAATTTCCATCTGCAGAGAGAATGATGATCATTTCTGCAAAACAGATTCAAATATCTTGGATGTTGTGATCTTTATTTGTTATGTCCTTGTTTGTGAGCTTCCCCTTTCCCCCAGGCCACAGCTTTAGAGCTTGGAGGTTGATTTTTAATAAGTATCTTTAATTTGTTGTTCTATAATTTTTAGGAAATAAACAGAAAATAATCCTGAAATATGTGAATATAAAGGACAATGGTGTTACCCAATTATACAGTATGATAGATGCATAAGAACATACAGACAACCAACAAAACTAAACTACCTGTCGGAAAAAAACATGAAAATGACTTTAAGTTATATACCAGCATGAATCCACAACGTAGGTATTTCCTCCAAGACATGGAAATAAAGAAGAAAATGACAAAGAAAATAAGCAAACAAAATCAAACAAGGACAAACAAAAACAAGCAGACAGACATAAAACAGGTCTGACTTTTTCATCAGTGTATAAGTTCATTTATTTTTGTCCATCACACTCACTTAGGTTCTTTCCACTTTAAACAAGCAGAGCAGTCCAACAGAAATGCAGAAAAGCTTTGGCTTTATGTTTTTGTAAGGGTGAAAAAAATGACAACAAAACTGATGATAATAATGAGAATAGAAATAAGAGAAGAAGAAGAAGAGAAATATTAAGGCAGATGATTTCTGCATAAGAGTTTAAATATCTTGCATGTTGTGAGCTTCTCTGTATCTCCAGCTCGCGGTTTCAGGTGAGTGATGCTGATTTTTTTATCAGCTCGTCCGTCAGTGAGTGAATGTAACAGAGACGGAGAATCAAATGGTTAAATGTCTGAACTGAAGTGCGTTAATACTTTAACAATATTTAATTTTCATTATGTTCCTTATTTCCATAAATGACTAACATTAAACGGCACTGCAGTAAACTCTGAGACACTTTTGTGTTGTTGGTGTTTTGACTTTTTCTTCCCCCCTGCTGAGGGGAGAGGGTCTGCGGTTAAATATCCTCCATAACGGACCTGAACGTCCTCTCTCCTCTCCGGCTGACAGCAGCGGTCAGACTCAATGCCAGAGAAACATGCTCACTCAGCTTTGTGTGCTCGTCATGTCTGACCTCCAGGTGCATGCTGGGAACATGACCCAGAGAATGTTACAGCAGTGAAGCTCTCAGCCCTCCAGCCTGGAACATTTGGCCGAGTCATGCTCACCTGACAGCTGTCTCTGACTTCCTGTCTGTGGACGGCTTAAGGGGACGGACTCTGGACTCTGGACGAACCCTGCAGCCTCAGAGGAACCCCAGAGGAACCCTAGAGGAACCACAGAGGAACACCGAGGCCTCCTGTCGCCCTCACTCATTCATTCGTCCATCCAGAGCTCCGAGAGCTGCAGGAAATCTGGGATATGGTTTGGCTGAAGAGACAGAGACCAGCTGCAGGGAGAGAGACGGACAGACGGATTCACGGCGTGGGAACGAAGGGGGGGCACAGACTGTGAGACAGAGACCAGGAGACAGAGAGTGTGAGACAAAGACGGTATGACAGAGACCATGAGACAGAGACCATGAGACAGAGACTGTGAGACAAAGACTGTAAGACAGAGACCATGAGACGTAGACCAGGAGACAAAGACTGTGAGATAGAGACCATGAGACAGAGACCATGAGACAGAGACCATGAGACAAAGACAATGAGACAGAGACCATGAGACAGAGACCATGAGACAAAGACAATGAGACAGAGACCAGGAGACAAAGACAATGAGACAGAGACCAGGAGACAGAGACCATGAGACAAAGACAATGAGACAGAGACCATGAGACAAAGACAATGAGACAGAGACCATGAGACAAAGACAATGAGACAGAGACCAGGAGACAGAGACCATGAGACAAAGACTGTAAGACAGAGACCATGAGACAGAGACCAGGGAAAAAAAGACCAGGAGACAGAGACCATGAGACAAAGACTGTAAGACAGAGACCATGAGACAGAGACCAGGGAAAAAAAGACCAGGAGACGTAGACCAGGAGACAAAGACTGTGAGATAGAGACTATGAGACAGAGACCAGGAGACAGAGAGTGTGAGACAAAGACGGTATGACAGAGACCATGAGACAGAGACCATGAGACAGAGACTGTGAGACAAAGACTGTAAGACAGAGACCATGAGACGTAGACCAGGAGACAAAGACTGTGAGATAGAGACCATGAGACAGAGACCATGAGACAGAGACCATGAGACAAAGACAATGAGACAGAGACCATGAGACAGAGACCATGAGACAGAGACCATGAGACAAAGACAATGAGACAGAGACCATGAGACAGAGACCATGAGACAAAGACAATGAGACAGAGACCAGGAGACAGAGACCATGAGACACAGACTGTAAGACAGAGACCATGAGACAGAGACCATGAGACGGAGACCAGGGAAAAAAAGACCAGGAGACAGAGACTGTGAGACAAAGACTGTGAGACAGAGACCATGAGACAGAGACCAGGGAAAAAAAGACCAGGAGACAGAGACCATGAGACAAAGACTGTAAGACAGAGACCATGAGACAGAGACCAGGGAAAAAAAGACCAGGAGACAGAGACCATGAGACAAAGACTGTAAGACAGAGACCATGAGACAGAGACCAGGGAAAAAAAGACCAGGAGACAGAGACCAGGAGACAAAGACTGTGAGATAGAGACCATGAGACAGAGACCATGAGACAAAGACTGTAAGACAGAGACCATCAGACAAAGACTGTAAGACAGAGACCATGAGACAAAGACAATGAGACAGAGACCAGGAGACAGAGGCCATGAGACAAAGACTGTAAGACAGAGACCATGAGACAGAGACCAGGGGAAAAAAGACCAGGAGACAGAGACCATGAGATAAAGACTGTAAGACAGAGACAATGAAAGAAAAGACCATGACATGGGACAAAGACCTGGAGACAGATACTATAAGACAGAGACTGTTAGACGGAGAGTAAGTCAGAGTCATTAACTGTGATGAGACCACATCAAACCGCTCCATCTTTGTCAGGAGGACACCACAGAGCTCTGATCCATCACAGACTGAACACAGATCCACCGCCGAGCCACCGTGTCACAACAACAACAATCTGTGTTTGTGCTGAACCAACGTCACACAACAAAACAGGAAAGAGAGCAACGCACGCCATCCTCCACGCCACACGTGACGGAAAAACACAAACCAGCCTGTGGGCCAGTCAGTGACCTCTGAACCCTTCAGGCCAGTCTATGACCTCTGAACCCTGGGAAATGATCTTAGATTCCTGTTTTTTTTTTTTACTAGTTTTTTTTTTCTTGTTTCCCTTGTTTTCTTTGCCTTGTTTTTTACTTTTTTGTTGTTGTTTTTTTACTTTTTTGTCTTTTTCTTTCTCCCTGATTTTCTTTAGTTGTTGTTTTTCTTTTTCTTCAGGAGAGCTGTTCTACTTATCGTTCAGTTATTTTTTATTTTTCTTTTTTTTTAGTTTTACTCCCTTTTTTCCTTGTCTTCCTGGATATTCTCTTCTCTCTTTTTAATTGTCCATAATAGGTCAGACATCAGTGAGCTCTGCTCTTTTTTTGGGGATGTAAATGACAAATAAAACATGTTAAAAACTTATATTGGTCCAGATTTAATGTTAGTCCAGTCATTTCTAGCTGAAGAGCACAAAACATCCACCAGAATTATGATGCTTGATGATTTTTTGATTTCACAAGTTCATTAACTTATTGAATGATTGATTGACAGATGTGTGTTTGACGGGGCCCTCCTGCTGACTCTGAACCCTGAGGTGAACATGAGGCCCTCCTGTTTGAAACTCAAACATGTTTGTTTAATCACGTTAGTGTGAGCGAGAATCAAACCGCCATCACATTTATCCTCCCATTGTTCTCCAGCCTTCAGACCTCCATGCTCCTCCTCCCTGGGCCTGAGCAGAGGGCCTCAGTGTCTCTGTGAGCACACAGATGTTACACAGATGTTCATATTAAACTTCAGCCAATCACGTCGCAGCAGTCCTGGCACGGCTCCCACACCAACTGGAAAATAACAACATGTACAGCAGGACTTCACCGCGGCTCATGGACAGACCTTCAGCTGAGGACAGGAGGACATGGACCGATGGTCTGATTGGCAGGACTTCACCGCGGCTCATGGACAGACCTTCAGCTGAGGACAGGAGGACATGGACCGATGGTCTGATTGGCAGGACTTCACCGAGGCTCATGGACAGACCTTCAGCTGAGGACAGGAGGACATGGACCGATGGTCTGATCGGCAGGACTTCACCGAGGCTCATGGACAGACCTTCAGCTGAGGACAGGAGGAGATGGACCGATGGTCTGATCGGTAGGACTTCACCAAGGTTCATGGACAGACCTTCAGCTGAGGACAGGAGGACATGGACCGATGGTCTGATCGGCAGGACTTCACCGAGGCTCATGGACAGACCTTCAGATGAGGACAGGAGGACATGGACTGATGGTCTGATCTTCTCAGGGGGGTGAGGGTCAGCAGCCATGCTGATTGTGTGAGTCCCTCTGTCCCACCCTTGTCTCTGTGAGGACCGTCCATGGCTGTCACTTCATATTAAATATCCCTTTGAGAAGTCCAAACTCAGACCAGTGAACCTCCGATTCTCTAGAGGGTGCTCCCAGACACTCGTGGTGCTCTCTTGACCTCAGAAGACAACATGTGAAGTTCACTTTGGGAAAATGGAGGCTGCGTGTCGCTGAAATGCAAAGCAGCTGGCTCACTCCTCATCCACAGCAAACCAGTGGGCCCATGTATCGGCCTACCACCAAAGAGTCCAGCAGCGGCCGGTCAAGTTCTCGGCTCCTCAGCAGGTTTCACAGTAAAACGATGACCACTACAATCAGACCCCTGAAACCAGATAGTACATCTCAAGGGGCCAACCTCTAATACACCTGTCACTAAATTTAGTTCTTGGTTTTATTATTATTTATGACTTCTTGCTAACATTTATCCAAAGATATGGTTTTATGCTATCAGATATTCAAACATATCATGTTGAAGCTGATGAGCTCAAACATGCTTGTTCAACAGGTCAAATGTGTCATAAATCAGTACAAGTGTGGTTTCAGATGGAGAGGCCTGGGGGGGGGGGGCACTTTCTCTGTTTCTGTGATTTTACTGAACTGAGAACCTTTGGTTGAACTCTCAGTTAAACTTCTGCCTTCAGTCTGAGCTTTAGCTGTTATATTTATCTTTCCTGGCAGACAGAGCAAATGAAAGCAGACATGATCTTAACATGTGAAAAGATGAAACCTCCCAAATCCTGATGTGTATTAGATCTTGTGTATGTTTGTGTTCAGACTCTTTGTCTGTACATCCTCAGTGAGGAGCAGAGCAGAGCCCTCAGCAGCTCAGTGATTTTATTATCTTTGTATTGTTTCACATATTGTCAATAAATGTTTGGCTAAACGATCTAATCTGGACTTGTGCCTTTCTTCCAAATAGAGCATGACACGGGAGGGAATTTTCACTCCTGTCCCGTCCCACTCCCAGAGAAAAAATCCCGTCCCGTCCCAATCCCGGGCCGGAGTAAAAAAAAAAATCCTGTCCTGTCCCACTCCCGTAGAATGACTCCCACTCCCATCCCGCTCCCTCTCAAATTACTCCCACTCCTGTCCCGTTCCTGTTTGAATAAAACCAAACATGTTGAAAAAATGTTGCACTTTTTAATTTAGGTAAAGTTCAGTTCATATAAAAGGCCTTGCCTTTAAGTTTCACATGCCTGACATTAGGTCTGTGTAAACAGCTCTCTTTTCAACATGTCGTCTTCTCCCTCCATGTTGTTTTGTTATTGTGTCGCCGGGAGCCGCTCAAGGTCACTTTTCACTTCCAGTGGTGACAGGAAGTCAAACCACTTTCGTAGTTCTTTTGTGCTGCTAGCACAGTCAAGAGTGTTGGCTCTCACTGAGAGATGACTGCAAAAATGGACGCATCTGTTCATCTGGTTGTTTAACACGGCTGAAAATGATCATCTATTAATGTCGTTCCTGCTCCCATTGCTTCTTTTCCCTTCCCGTCCCGATCAGGGATTCATTAGAAAATGACTCCCATCCCGTGGGATTCCCGCAGGAATCATGTAACCCACAGGAATTCCCGAAAAATGTCATCCTCTTCCTCCAAACTGAATGAAACCTTCAACATTACTTTAGTCCACTTGTCTCCTCTTACCTCCCTTCCTTCACCCTCACACCAACACAGCATGGTGTGGATTTGCTGTTCATCATGAGACTGGGATCCACATTCAAGATTTCCTGCTGCTTAACAGAAGGTTTTTTCTTGAGCCATGATGGAGGGATTCATGATTGACTATATGGATTCATGTTGGTGTTGGATGGATATATTTGTATATATATATATATATATACATATATATACATATATATATATATATATATATATATATATATATATATATATATATATATATATATATATGTGTGTGTATTTTTTATATGTATCTATGCATATATGTGTATCCATAAAATGAAGAGCTTTGTGCTCTATTGTAAAGTGTTTTGAGATAACACTTGTTATGAATTGGTGCTATACAAATAAAAATTGATGGATTGATTGACATCCATGCATTTGGAGTGTACAGTTGTGTGTCTGTATGCTAACGTGGTCGATGTAAAGCTGGTGTGAAATGGCGAGTGTTCGATCCTGGAGACCTGGACTCTGGAGGAAGGCTCCTGATAGGCTGGGCTCAGGCAGAGACTTCAGCAGAGGTCTGATTGGAGCCTGCGATCTTTGCTGCAGGATCCACCTCGCTCTCCCTGAACATCAGACATCCGTCAGACTGGACATGGTTGAGTTGTTGAACTCTGAACAGGAACGTTAAACTGTGTAATCACGTGAGGCCTGTCTCTGTCCCTCTGTGGGACAGCCCAGGCTGTGTCCATGTTTGTGACGTCTCCGTCTCACATTGAGCATTTCCTCCTCGCTCCGTGGGAGACTTCAGGCAGAACAGATGATTCTGATTCAGACTGGAGATGGAGGACCTGATGGAGCTGAGGGGGACCTCAGGCGATGGTTTCTTCCTGTTCCTGTTTTAAATTAACTTTATTTAATCTGCCAATGTCTTCGAAGGGGACGCACACAGATTCAGATGTTTGGACGAAGCGAGGGATCATCTGATTTAATATCAATAAAAGCTTCAAAGAGAAGAGACCCCACGTGCTCTGGAGAGCATGGAGGTGGTGATGGGAAAGATCTGAGCTCTGGTCTGTTGGTGCAAACACAGGAGAAACTGCGAGTGAGAAGGATGGGGAAGGAAAGATGGATGTGTGATCATATTTAATAGAAGACAACGACCGTCCTCTGGTAATCCACCTTATTATCACGGAGAACAGGTCTGACCTTTTTCTCCAGACACATGAACGTGTGAACATCTGGGCAGCAAGACTCAGAACAATGACAGCTATGATGCAAGAGAAGCTCTGCTCCATTCTGTAGGCCTTCAGGCTAACCTCTGGCTAACTAACAGTGCTAACAATGCAGCCATCATCAGAGCTTATGTGTGGTTCAGTGGATCAGAGTTTTCTTGGTTCTTCTCCAGTCTGTGGGTCCTGACATCCTGAAGCTCAAAGCAGCTCCACAGAGTGGTTACAGGAGGAATAAGCTGTGTTCAGGCTGCTGAGGTATTCATCTCATATTTCAGGCTGTGTGCCAACAGTGCTAACATGAGGCTCTGCTTGTCATTGTCAGTAAACACTAGCTAAGCTAACTTCCTGTTGTTACATTTGATTAATTCAAGCCTCAGTTCACTGGTTTTGATTCTCTGGCCTCGTTTTGGTCTTGCTTGGTTCAGAAGGCTTCAACACCCACCAGAGAGGCTGCTGTGAATATGTTTTTTTTTGTTGTTGTTGTTGTTTTTAACAGTTTCTTCACGCTCTCACACAGCTAAACTGCCCCTGTGGCTCCGCCCCCTCCTCCTGAAAGGATGCTGATTGGTCTGATTAGGCTGTTTAGGTTTAAGCTGTGTCATCTGAGATTTTAGGGTTTGAAAGTATAGCTAACATCTAATTCAAACCTCCTCCATGACAGTTTTTATGACTAAATTAAACTAAGTGGGTCAGTCTTTGGTTCTGATGGTAATAATCATTCTTCACAATTTACAGACCACTAAATGTCTGCTGTCAGGATAATGACTGAAAATGCATGTTTGGTTTTGGAGCCTGTGTTTCTGCACTTTAACTTCCTCTGAATGAGAGAATCAAACTACAGTTCAGTCATGTCTGAGAATCAGGATCATCTTAGCGATAGCCTTTTTTACACAGCCCATATTTACACCTATAGAATAACTGGAGTGGACTTATAGAGAGTTGGAATAAACTGACATCCCAGCAGCACAAGAACAGGTGAGCGAGGATGTGCTGCTGAGCTGAGAGCTCAGTCTTTATAAGGGTAACATTGTTATGGATCCTTTTCTCCTTTACTGGTAAAACATAAATCAGTGTACTTCAACACAGATATAGAAACACTCAATAAAGCAAAAACTTTACTAAATACAGATGAACACAGGGGCGTAGAATTGGGTAGGGATGGTCGGGACACGTCCCGATCAATATTATGCCAATACAACTTGGTCACTAACACAAAACACAAGCATTTTAACACAAAATCACTCTTTATGTCGTCTTTCCCATCAGCCATTGTGCCCATCGGCTGCCAGCAGAATTAATGTTACACAAAGTCCCTCCTCTGAGCTAATATCGCTCCTCGATTGGCTTGCTAACGTCTCAGCTGTCCCTTAATCTGGCTCCAGTAGATATGAGAGGAGACCACGAGCTTGTTAAACAGGTAAGCTGTTTACTTGTCGGCTGTTGGTAAAGTCATCTTGACAGTTGTTTCATTTACATTTGTATCTGCATCTGTGTGGATGTGTTTGGTAATTAGGCACAGCAAGCAGGTCTAAGAAAAGATAACTGGACATTAGACTGGACTAATGTTACTCAAAGGGTATGTAAGGTAATGCCAAAGAGATATACAATCTTGGTTATTAAATTTATTAACCATGTATTATTTTTGTGTTAAAAGGTATCAACAGTTTAAGACCAACAATAAAAGTTTGAGGGGCAAATACAATGATGAACCTGTGTTTTCCCCTCAGATTATAATCATACCATTAAAATTTAAGACTGGTGAATCCCAAATTGTCCCACTGTTCATATGTCATGCACCTATATATTATTGTGATGGATAGAGTAGATGTGGAGGAGGACAGGCTGAGGTATAGTCTATAAAATAGTTTTTGTAAATATGACAGTTTGCTTGTTTGTGTGATCAGCTCAACATGACGTGAAATAACACCATAAACGTAAAACACATCAACTTTCAGGGGTGCCACGTGTATGTCCCCACCAATGTCAAAATCAAACCTACACCCGTGGATGAACAAAAACACAGCCAAAAGTCAAAGCAGTAGGTGGTGATGAAAACATCAGGAGCCATCAGAAAGTGGAGGGCGGGCTCTAGAGGAGACATCACATAGTTTTCTTCATGGCCAGGAGCCGAGCTGCTGTGGTTGTCCTCCTCTGTGGACGGTAGATCTCCGTGACTCTAAAGCTCTGATCCAGAGGTGTGCAGATGTGTCTTCAGCAGCTCCAACATCTGAAGGCAGACATTCATATCTCTTATGAGACCTTCACAGGTTTCTTTGTGTTTAACTGATGGCAGGTCACAACTGACCCTACTATTTTGAAATGAAATATATTTGATTTTTGCCAGTATGGCAGAAACTTCTTTTACTGATGTTGATAGTGATATAAACTGTTTATATATCCTGCTTTTACCACACCTACATTAAATTATTATTTTTCAACTAACAGTAAAATTAAACTCAGAATGAGCTTCTAAAAGCTTGAAGAACAAATCTGATCTCCATGAATCTGCTCCTTTTCTGGAGCTTTGACTTTTCAAATTAAAATCAACATCCCATTTTATGAACTTATCTCTTACATACAACACCAAAATATTTACAGGAAATGTCGGCCAAATAGGCAGAGGCATTTTTCTGCCAACACAGTCAGATTTTACTTCTCTTAAACTGATTCAAAAATTCATTTAAACGATCTGAACTGCTCAGGTCACGATGACGATTGAAAACGCTGTGAAATGCGTCCGATGGTGCTGCCTTGATTTTTGTGAGCCTGTGAGCCTGTTGGTCCTGTTGTTGTGCTGCAGACGAACAGGCAGCAGGTGTGAGATCTGGAATAGAGTTTACGGGGCCTTCTGTTACTGTAGCACAGATTTTTGCTGATGGATTGTTTTTAAATGTGAATCAGACAGAAACTGAAGTTCTCCTTCACCTACTGAACTTTGGTTTATGGCACCAGACTGACATGAGCCTCAGACATGTTTTTGGTTAAGGATCAGGGAGGCTCTGACTTATGGGAGCAGTAAAGAGTCATACTGGACCAATAACCGTTAGCAACAAACTTCACATCAGGCCACAGCCCTGGTCTGTAAACCAGGTCCAAACTGGTCCAGTCCCTGTTCATGATCTCCCAGAGGCTCTGCTCTAGACCTGGTCTGGTTTCAGTCTCCATAGCTCCTCCAACATGTCTGAGCTTTAACCCTGCCTGATCCTTATACCAGAGCCAGTGGTGAGGCAGTGGGGAGGCGGTGGTGAGGCAGTGTTGAGGCAGTGGTTAGGCGGTGGTGAGGCCGTTGTGAGGCAGTGGTGAGGCCATTGTGAGGCAGTGGTGAGGCAGTTGCTAGGCGGTGGTGAGGTAGTGGTGAGGCAGTGGTGGGGCAGTGGTGAGGTTGTTGTGAGGCCATTGTGAGGCAGTTGTGAGGCTGTGGTGAGGTGGTTGTGAGGTGGTGGTGAGGTGGTGGTGAGGCCATTGTGAGGTAGTAATGGGGTTGTTGTGAGGCGGTGGTGAGGTCATTGTGAGGCCGTTGTGAGGCAGTGGTAAGGCAGTTGTGAGGGGGTGATGAATCAGTGGTAAAGCTGTGGTGAGGCCGTTTTAAGGCAGTGGTGAGGTTGTTGTGAGGCGTTGATCAGGCAGTGGTAAGGCTGTTGTGAGGTGGTGATGAGGCTGTAGTGAGGTTGTTGTGAGGCGGTGATGGGGCAGTGGTAAAGTCATTGTGAGGCAGTGGTGAGGTTGTTGTGAGGCGGTGATGAGGCAGTGGTGAGGCTGTTGTGAGGCAGTGGTGAGGTCGTTGTAAGGCTTTGATGAGGCAGTGGCGAGGCTGTTGTGAGGCCATTGTGAGGCCCTGGTAAGGTTGTGGTGAGGCCGCTTTGAGGCAGTGGTGAGGTCGTTGTGAGGCGGTGATGAGGTAGTGGTGAGGTCCTTGTGAGGCCGTGGTGACCCCGTTTTGAGGCAATGATGAGGCAGTGGTGAGGCAGTGGTGAGGCAGTGGTGAGGCTGTGATGAGGCAGTGGTGAGGCAGTTGTGAGGCGGTGGTGAGACCGTTGTGAGGCGGTGATGAGGTTGTTGTGAGGCAGTGATAAGGCAGTGGTGAGGCTCTGATGAGGCAGTTGTGAGGTCATTGTGAGGCAGTGGTGAGGTTGTTGTGAGGCGGTGATGAGGCAGTGGTGAGGCTGTTGTGAGGCAGTGGTGAGGTTGTTGTGAGGCAGTGGTGAGGTTGTTGTGAGGCAGTGATGAGGCAGTGGTGAGGCTGTTGTGAGGCAGTGGTGAGGTTGTTGTGAGGCAGTGGTAAGGCCATGATGAGGTTGTGGTGAGGCAGTGGTAAGGCAGTGGTGAGGCTCTGATGAGGCAGTTGTGAGGTCATTGTGAGGCAGGGGTGAGGTTGTTGTGAGGCGGTGATGAGGCAGTGGTGAGGCTGTTGTGAGGCAGTGGTGAGGTTGTTGTGAGGCAGTGGTGAGGTTGTTGTGAGGCGGTGATGAGGCAGTGGTGAGGCTGTTGTGAGGCAGTGGTGAGGTTGTTGTGAGGCAGTGGTAAGGCCATGATGAGGTTGTGGTGAGGCAGTGGTAAGGCCATGATGAGGTCGTGGTGAGGTCGTGGTGAGGCAGTGGGGAGGCGGTGATGAGGCAGTGGTGAGGTTGTTGCGAGGCAGTGGTAAGGCCATGATGAGGCCGTGGTGAGGCAGTGGTAAGGCCATGATGAGGTCGTGGTGAGGTCGTGGTGAGGCCGTGGTGAGGCCGTGGTGAGGCGGTGATGAGGCAGTGGTGAGATCATTGTGAGGCAGTGGTGAGGTTGTTGTGAGGCGGTGATGAGGCAGTGGTGAGGCTGTTGTGAGGCAGTGGTGAGGTCGTTGTAAGGCTTTGATGAGGCAGTGGCGAGGCTGTTTGAGTCTGCGAGCTGCAGGAGGATGCAGCCGTGAGATCCGCTCGGGTGTGTGCGGCGGCTCTTTGATGTGTGCGCGCTGCTGGCTGTGCAGGCGGAGGCACACATGGCACACCGATGCTGGGCGTTTCCTCAGAGCAGGGGCCCTCGCTCGCCCTCTCTCTCTCTCCAGCTCACTTTCCCACGGGTGTCACGTCAGTAAATCTTCCTCCTCTCTTACATCACCGGCCCACTTTACTGCTGCCTCCCGCCCCCCTCCCCGCCTCAGCCGGATCAGCAGCAGATGTTCCTGATCGCTCTGGTATCAGGTCCCTGACAGGGCCAGGATTAAACTTCACTGAGAGAGGAGCAGCTCCTGATCCAGCACCAGGTCCACACCTGAGCACAGAGTCAGCAGGACTCAGAGTCATGAGCTAAAGGTGCATTCCCACCACGCGGTATCAGCTCGGCCCCGCTCCACCCTCTCTGGGGTCTCCTTTAGGGAGGTACCTGGTACTCCTCATGGGGAACTGAACCCTGGTTCCCTGTTGGAAGACCCCTCCTGTCCTCCGAAGGACCAAAGTCCAGGTCTTGGTTCACACCAGAGTTCGTTTGATCCAAATGGGCTCTGCAGCACCAACATGAGGCTTGTTTAAGAACTATTAGAAAGTTTTATGTAAGTATTACGGCCATATGCGTGAGCAGACTTTAAAGTCCTGCTCTGGAAGTTCAAACTTCATAGCCAAGAATTTGAGATTTTAGTTAAAACAATCCCACTTTAATGAATCAGCATTAAAGCTCTCCGTGGAGAAAACATCTGAAAGAATAGTTCTGGTGGGGCTGCTAGTAGATCATTAAACAATAAATCAGCCATCCATGTCTGCCCTTGAGGGGAGAATTCATTTCATTTCAATGTTTATTTCATTTATTAATAAACGAAATTACTTCAATACAATCAAGCAAAAAGCACAAGTGATAATAGAGAAGGAGCAGAAAGAGGAGTAAACTTATATGATCTGCCTCATTTTTTACCAGACAATAATTAATAACATCGTTAAAGGAGACATATCATGCTGATGCATGATTTAATACTTACATATAATATAATAAATTTGAAAACAAGACCTTACACCCCCTTAATTTTCAAAAAATGAGATATTGTATTTTTTCTGATATCCTAGAACGAGATTTGATGCCTCTGAAAACAGATCATTGCGAGATGTCCGCGAGATTTAAATCATCGTGACGACACGAGGTACCTTTCTTTTTATTGGAGTAATCTGATAAAACACTTCCTCCTCTCAGGAGTATATAGGTCCCTGGCTCACATTCACTCATTACCAGCTCTGGCCTGTAGGGGGACTCAATACGCGGTCGCTGCTTTGAGCCTGCCGGAAAATACAGTAGAAGAAGAAGGACAGGCTGGCTCAACCCCCGATAGAACTGACCAATCAGAGCACAAAGGACTGAGACGTTGCGAGGTAACTTTAGGTCATCCTCAGATCCGAGCGTTTCAACGAGAGCTTGATAATGGCCTAAAATGAGGATTTTGAGAACGCTATTGTGGGACAATGAAGGAACTAAATGACTTGTACTGAGGGCAGAAATGCTTTACAGGCATCCTAGTCTGGCATAGTGAAAAGGAGAAACAAGCATGATATGTCCTCTTTAATAAAATCCAAGCTTTACATCGAAACATGAAAAAAAAAAGGATTTTAATTCTAATTCTAAATTTTGGTCTTCTCACAGAGACACATCGTTCATCAGTTCAAATCCTCGGCTTTATAAAGATCTCTGTTCCCTTTTCAGTTAGACGGACTCTTTTTTAAAGTCTTTTCTGTTTGTTTATTACCTCTGCCAAGGAGCTTATGTGTTTGCCAGTGTCTGTCTGTTTGTCTGTTTGTGTATAAGCAAAATTACACAAAAACTAGTTTGGTTTGGTCTGAGGAAAAAGCAAAGGCCTAGAGTTATACAGTGTTGGGAGAAACGGCGTTACTAATGCTGTTATTCGTCCAAGTAACGAGTAATCTAATTAATTACTATTTCAAACGTTACAATGCCGTTACCGACAGTGAAATGTGGCGTGTTACTTTGCTCTGTTGTCAGCAGCTGTGATCTGACCTGCCTCACTCAGTCAGACTCAGGCAGGAGCTGCACCGCTAACAGACAGAGGAGAAAACTCGATGCCAGTGTTGCCAGGTCCACCTTTTACAAGCGAATTTCGGCTTCTTCTTTTTCTAACTTGCATGTGTAGATTGGGAGTAGGGATGTAACAATATGAAAATTTTGTATTTGTGTTATTGTGACCAAAATTATCATAGTTATTATTATTATCGGGCTATCATTGCAGTGTACTCAAAATGTTCAAAAAGTACTTTAACACAGAACTGAAATCATTTAACCCCTTTATTATAATCATAACACTTCTTTTTTGTCTTTTTCTGTCAATAAGTTTGTCAAGAAATGCCCTTTGAGTACATTTTTTACCCTTTTTTCATGAGAAATAAAAGTAAACAATTCTAGCAAGTATTTGTCATTATTTTGTTATAAATGCTCAAACAGAGTGTAAATTACAAGAAAAGAAAAAAAGGAATTTCTACTTTAAACAGGATCCTCTTTATAAACAATAGTAAATGAACATGTTCAAAGTTTTGAGATGACCAAAAATAAATTTAACCTATTTTACAAACACTCCCACATTTTAGTTTTCCTGCAGCATTAGTGTCCATGTTACAGCTCGTTATATTAGACCATGTCCAGGACTTTTTATTTATTTATTTTTGTTTTAATAACGATAGTCCCTGAAGCAGTTAGTCCCCCTCATGACTCTCCTCTGGTCTCCCCTCTCCATGCCAGATCTCCTCCACATCTCCTTCTTTAATATTTACAAATTATGATTGATTAAATCCATAAAACACAAACTATGACGGAAAAAAGATGATCAGTTTCAAAATAAAGCAAATACACGGCAAAAGAACGGCAAGTACTCACTCCAGAATGATAATAATGCTAAAAGACTGATAAACCACCTGGAATAGATATACGTATGGCTCACTGAATCCTCTCTCTCTCTGCTCGTTTACTGGAGGAGTTTACAGCAGTTTTACGCACGTCTTTTTCTTAAGCTGCAGCTTCATGTTTAAACAGGGTGGCTGTCTTCTATCAGTTTCCCCTCGGCATCCTTGTAGAACCCAAAATCCAACCAGACTTTCGAGAGGAAAATTTTCAGCTGTGTCTCTAAACCTTTCGCTCAGAGACTAAACACTGCAAACAATGCGCGACTCTTGTGAGGCTGCTTAATCGAGGACAGGTACATAGTTTCAGCTTTCATCACCTTGAGTTATTGACACGGGATCAAACATGGCTTAACGATCATCTTAATAGGACACAGTAATGATTGCTTTTGGACAAATTCCCGTGGTTTACCATTTTGCTGGTAACCGTTACATCCCAAATTAGGAGTCGTGGGTTTTGGTCTTGTTCCAATAGTGCAGTTGTTCATTTAGACTTGTTCTGCCCACAAACCCAGGAGGAATCTGCTGCATCTACCATCAATACAAACCCAATTTAGAAGTTATTAAAATCATTTTATCCCATCCTAACACAAATTTAAAATTACCATAAAAGGTGTTTCCACCTCAAATAAATCCTTAAAGCCAGATTTATATTGATTTCTAATGTAGCTTCGACTGTTTTCACCATGTTTAATAAATAAATTAAGAGACCATAAAGAAGAAATATGACTTTGAAATTGAAATGTGACATGGCTAAAAATTAAAACACACTTCATGTAGGTTTCTCTCTTTAAAAATGCTTATTTCATTCACAAAATCTGGCAACACAGCTAGCTGCAGCAATGGTGAGTCTGGAGAGTCTGTGGAGTTAAAACTGGAGTTTTCAGGATGGAAGTAAAAGTCAAGAACACGCATGTGAAGTGTCCATTATGTCCTAAAGTAAAGTGTTTGTCTGTTGTTAGTAAATCTAAAATCTAGAGACCAAAAACAGCGAGAACTCCGCTGATGATGTCAGAGCTGCTGCAGCAGGTAACAACAAGGAAGGACACAGAGACGGTGACACAGAGCTTTAATTTCGTAGACCAGGTGCAGATGTGGTGCACCTGCCCTGCACCCCGTCTGCGCCCCGCCAGGAGAGTGTATCCAGCGCACTTTGCAAGTTTCCTGCAGTGCCAAGAGAGGCGCATCCACGCCTCTGTCCCTGCCCCTCTGTGCAAGTGCCAGAGAGGGAGGAGAAAAGGTATGAGTGGGTTCAACACAGCCGAGTGCTGTCTTCACCAATCAAATGAGCGCCTCTCCTTGCCTTTAAATGGGCTGCGGCCGAGGCGCAGCGTCTGATTGGTCTGAATGATCCCCGGTAGCGGAGACGGTCAGAGCCGCTGTCCCTTCAGCAACTGGGAGAACAGACTGGCCATAGGGGCGAGCATCAGAGGCCACGAAGCACGTCACCATGTGGGCCAGCTCCCGGGACAGATGTAATCTGTTCCTTTGTCATTAATAGGAGTAAAAAATTAAGAGACAGTTACACAGCAGCTGGCTTATCCATTCATGCTTGTGATCCACCTGCACTCCTGGTTTGTCATCGCCAAATAGCAGAGTCTTTAGTATACTCTCCCGGTGTCTCCTCCTCGTCCTCCTTACAATAATGTACTCGATCATTTGAGATCACGTTAAAAATAAAGACTAAAACAGAGAAATATGGGAAATCACAGGTAAATCCTGAGAGACATACATTTATTTTCTCTTTTTTCTCCCTCTTTTCTTTGAATTTCATGAAATGAGAGAAGCTGGATCAGCTCAGTGATTGCTGGGATTGTTTATTGCATTAAAATGTGCCTGACACTCTGGAAACCTGCCTCTGAGGGTTTGGTGACGTGTGCGCACATGTGCGCCTACCAAATTACAGCTGCGGAGGGTGCGCTTCGCATGCGCCGAAAATAGACCAGGTTGGAGCTGGCTAGCTTTCAGCGCACCTTCCGCATGGTTTTTTGGCACGAAATTGTCACTGCGCCAACCTGAATCTGTCAGCACCTCTCCCTGGTGCGCCTTCACCTCCCCCTGGTGCGCCGTCACACCCATCTCTGCACAGACGGTCTACCAAACTGTCAAATTGGCAGTTCACGGCGGTGCGCTGGACGAAATTAACACTGTGCGGGGTGCACCAGCTCTGCGCCCCCTGCACTGTGCCACAAAATTAGGGCCCACACATTTCAAGCAGAGAAAGATTTTTCAGAAAAGTAACACATCAGTTCCTTTTCCTGGTAACTAATTACATTTATGAAGAAGTAATTCCATTAGTAATTCAATTACATTTTTGGGAAAGTAACTAGTAACTGTAACTAATTACTTTTTTAAAGTAATGTGCCCAACACTGGTGATAATGAGCAGTCCACCTGGTGTGTTCTTATAGTGTCAGTGGTTTGTAGTGGTGCATGCTATCGCCTGTGCACGCCGCCTCCTCCTGGCAGGGGCGTGCACAGACTTTTAAAAGGACAGGGGCGAAAAGAAGAAAAAGGCACAACCAGCTCATTCTCACCTCTGAAGAAGGCACCAAGTCTCATGTGTTTTCAAGGGCACCTTAACATGTGCTTTGGCCCCAGAAGGGCACTTTAGTGCACGTTTTTCAACAATCGGGCCATGACACCCCCCGCAGTGATTCAGGCACCTGGAAAAACGAGACAGGACGGAGAAACTGAGAAATCAGTGAGAAGGACAACAAACAGAGGAAACATGTGAGGGTCTGCACAACAGAGGTGGACCTTTGTGTAGATCCCCGTCCAGAACCTTTGAAGGTCCGCTCACAGATGGAGTCCAGATCCTCAGATGTCCTCACAGTGTATTTGCCTTTTATTCCTTCACCCTCCTGCACATGCTGCTGCTCTGAATGTTGGGAAACCCTCTGCCCTGAAGTCGTCAGAGTCTGAATCAAACATTTATTCATCTTCATCTGCAGCCTGACGGGTTACATAATGACAGATAAACAATGGCTCTGATCACCAAGACCAGATCAGACCATCCAAGCATCCATGATCCTGAAACAGGGACACAGTCTAAGCTCTGAGGAGGGCTGTGGAGCAGCTGCAGTGTCACAGGGGGCCTCCAGGGCCTCCAGGGCCTGGGCCCCTCTGCAGTGAGTAATCCAGCAGAGCTCTGATCAGTGCCTGTGACAGGAGGAGCTTCAAAAAGACAGGAGCCCATAAACACCCTCAGAGGTGTTCACCTGGGGCCTGTACTGGTCACAGTTATGTTGTTATGCACCACAGGTCAGTCGACACACCGTCACAGGAACAGAAGAACACAGAGGAACACAGAAGAACACAGAAGAACACAGAACACAGAAGAACAAAGGGGAACACAGGACACAGAAGAACACAGGACACAGAAGAACAAAGGGGAACACTGAAGAACACTGAAGAACACAGAAGAACACAGAAGAACACAGAACACAGAACACAGAAGAACACAGAAGAACACAGAACACAGAACACAGAACACAGAAGAACACAGAACACAGAAGAACACAGAACACAGAAGAACACAGAACACAGAAGAACACCATCTGTGGTTCTACAGACTCAAAACCTCATGAATGTTCCGTGTGACCTTTGCTGTTTCACTTTGTCGACGTGACGATTTCATGGACAGCACACTGAACACTGCTGATGACATTACATACATATATAGATATAGATATGTATAGATACATGTCACATAGAAAGCTGATGTTTACTGTAAAATGGGAACATCAGTTTTTGTTGTCAGCCATTAGAAGGGGGGGGGGGGACAACAGACTCTCTGTTGTTCTGTCAATGTTTTGTTTTAGCTTTTAACCAATAGCTTCATTAATATAGAATAGAAACAAGATTGTATTTATATAAGACACAAATATACACATATAAAATACATATATAAACATAAATAACATACAGCCATCCACATGGATAAAAAAACACATTATACTTAGAAGTACACATAGAAATGTATTCTTTTATAAGATATATGCCCACTTAGATACATATTAACAAAATACAGACGTACTCATATACACATACATACTTGTATAAAATACACAAACTGTATGCATACATTTATTTTATATAAGTATATATGTATTTTATATATGTATCTATGCATATATGTGTATCCATAAAATGAAGAGCTTTATGCTCTATTGTAAAGTGTCTTGAGATAACACTTGTTATGAATTGGCGCTATACAAATAAAGATTGAATGATTGATTGATTAATTGATTGTCACACTAATATACAGTATGTGTGCTGGTGCAGGAACTTCCATTAATTTACTTTAGTTGATCTCCCTGTAGTTAAAACCAGGAGCTGTAATGACTGCAATAACGCTTAAAGGAGAGGACACATATCTGTAAATGCACTTCAGCTTTATTTTCTTGAACTTTTACTAAAACCCACAGTAAGAGTCATGAGGCTCAAACTCTGATCTCCTGTAATCATCCCTGGATTCTGTTTAAGGTGGATCAGAAGGATCCAGATCTGTTAATCCTCCAGGATCAGTAAATCCATCTGACTTTCGTGGACGCGTCTGAACGTCACACTGAATTAGAAATAAGCTCTCGTGTTCAATCCTGGATCTGGCTCATCTGAGGAGACCTCCTGTGACAGCTCTCAGCTCAGAGTAGAGAAGAAGAGACACCTGATGAAGCCAAGAGACAGACAGACAGGTAGAACAAGAGACCTGGAGCTGAAGCAGCCTGCAGCTGAAGCTGTCCATCCACCTGATGTTTCCAAGCTCCTTTACTTTTCTGTTCAAAGTTCAGTTCTCTCCTGCTCTGATCAGGGCTCTCAGGGTTTTCTCTCAGCTCAGAGTGAGTGATGTTAGTATATTATATAAACTAATGATGCAATATAATGATAGAACAATATTACTGTTCTATTTATTAGTATTTTTGTTGCTCCTTCAAACTGAACATGTGCAAACTGGATTTTAATCATAGTCAGAAATGTCTCTTGTTCTAAGTAGAGTTATTAACTGAAATAACTCAACTCTGATGATTTTGTTTGACTGTGATGATGGTAACAACAGTTTGGATGTCAGTGTGATCAGACTTTGCTTCACTGGTTAATGCTCGGTGTGGAGGAAGAATAAGGATAAACTCTCCCTGTTTTCCTTCAGTACAATAAGTTATTTCAGTAGGCACAAAATCAAATGATGAGAAAATGCCCTGTACTCATGTGATAAGGACTCCAAGATCAACTGTTTCTTACTCGGATACTCAGTGCCGTTTTCTGATTGGCTGATATGTAGCTGTATGTTATTTTTGATTGGCTGGCGTGTAGTTGATCTTATTGATTGACCCGTGTCAATCTCCCGTTGAGCTCGACGGTGCTCAGAGCGTCTTGCTTCATGCTCAGTCCATATAAGACTGAGTGACTCAGTGGATCTTACTGAATAAATCTTCCTGTGTGAGAAGTCCAGGTGTGAGTGTGAGAGTGTGAAAAGGTTCAGATGTGTGTGTCACACGCTGGATGCACGAGACTTGAGAGTCTCAAAGAGGCTCACGTGTCCTCGGTGTGGCCGTTCTTATTTCCATCATGTGATGTTTCTTTGAGCTGTTTGTGACTGAATATGAGGCCTCAGTGTTTGGACAGTCTCTAATTCGGACTGTTCCCACCTCCTCCACGCTGTTTGTAATTAGATTACAGTAACCCGGGACCACAGGTCCAGATGTTACGTCATGACCCGAGTGCAGCGACCCGCTCTGACTCACTCAGGCTGCAGGTCCAATAAATCAGAAGAGTCAGCCATGAGATCTTAAAACCTTTTTTGGCTCTCAGACAGCAGTTTGTGATGTTTGTTGGAGATCAGTCAGAGGTTGTGATGGGGGAGCATGGGGAGGTCCTGGACAGTCCAGGTCCTGGTTTACACTCCAGCCTTAAATCAGTGCTGATATGTCTGATTTACTCTGACCTGCGTGTGTCAGCTCGAGCTGCGTCTTGTTTTTCTGTCATTGGACTGATGGATGGGAGAAGCCAAAGCTTCAGTGAACACACATGAACATCAGGGTTAGCTTCATTTTCACACCCTGTCCTCTGGTCCTGGCGCAAGTCACCTCCACCTGAGGCTTCATGTTCCTGCAGCTGTGTGTCTGTGGCTGGATAACTCCAAAAGTAATAAGATTCATAACATTTTCAGGAAATGCTGCTCACAGCACAAGGAGGAGCTGATTCCATTTTGGCCGATGTGGATTCAGGACCTTGGTTTGCTCCTGGAGCTCTTCTCGTGGAAATATGGCGTTACATGTGGGCACTTCCTCTATTAGGGATTTAAGGTGAGCTCTTCCAGGGTTTTCAGCATGAGACAGATTCATTCATGGTTTTGAAGGGAGCTGTGCCTCATCTGAAGCTCCGTGGAAATGGCTGACATCCTCTCCATGGCATTCGTAAGTCTGCCTGACGTGAACCTGGGCGAGCCTGCAGCGTTCATGGTGTTAGAATAATGTTCTTGTTAATCCAGTGACAGATCATCGGCATTCAATGTTGTTTTTGGGACTTGGCATTACCACGCAGAATCTCCTGATGATGATGAATTACAGACTGTAGACTGTTCTCACAGTGCAGAACCCTTCCTGTCTTATGATCAGCCGAATCAGAGGTGCTCCTTTATCCCCAATCATGACATATATGACATATAAACGCATCATTTCTTCTGATATTTCATCGGTATGGTTTGTGTTTCACTGCTGTGCTTGTCTTTACGTTAGAGATGCAGACATCCACCCTCGGAGGATGTAAGACCTTCATCGCCCTCCTGAAGCCTCAAACCACCTCTACGGGGTCACGTGGTGTGTTTGTGTTCACACGGATCAAATAAGCCAGATTGTGGGGTCAGTGCCCGAGTCCGTGACACAAAACCAGAGCCCCTTCACCAGGAAACGTCTGCTCTGCTCTAATGTGGTGGGGTCCTCTTCCCCCACCGGACCCCTGACACACACACCAACACACACCCACACACACCCACACACACACACACACACACGCACACGCACACCCACACCCACACACACACACACACACACACACACACACACACACACACACACACACACACACACACCGCTGCAGATCAAACCGTCACAGCTGGGCGGCCACCATATGGAGGCTGGTTCTGTATCAGCTGGAACGACCTCTGGAGGCTCGTGAGGCTTTGAAGTGGAGCCTCACAGAAACAGTCCAGACTGATTTACTGTCCCGGCCTCCAGCCCCGAGGACAACCTGACCCCGAATCTCAGAGTCTGCTTAGTGCTTCACCCACACCGCAGCAGATCAGCACCGTTTCAATGAATCAGACGACCTACACCTGCGCTCACCTGAGCTCGGTGAAAAGACAAACCTTCACACAGACAGGATCAGGATCATTCTGCAGGGGGAGGCCATTTGGAAAAGCTTTGTATCAGGCTGCAGGACAGCGAGGAGGATCAACCAGAACGAGAGCTGCACCAGGGCCCCAGTCTGCACAGAGGGATTATGAAACTGCCCCATGATCCAATCATAGGTAGTTTTCACACCAACCATATTTAGTGAGCACCAAAGTTTTGGCCCAGGGTTTGGTACGTTAGTATCAATGTGAATGCAACCACCACACTTTGGTGCACACCAAATCAGCCGGTCCAAGACCTCCATGAAGGGGTGGTCTCCATCCGCTCCATCTCCCTACATTTGGTGCAGTTTCACTGGTGTGAAACAAAGTGGTCCAAACCGATCTACTTTTGATGCATTACTTCCTGTTAATCCTGCGGTTGAATCTTTTGCTTACTCAATTTGTCCATTTGTTTATTCTGGTTGAGGATTACAATGATTTACGAGGGTCCAGAAGGTCGCTGATGCCGTCTCAAACACGATAAAAAAACACATTTGAAGGAAAATGAGGAAGAGAGCGAAACGTAAACATTGGTTGTTTGGTGTATGAAATGGTTACCATGGTAGCCTCTTCTTCGTTCTCCTCCGTAGCAGGTTTGGTAACCAGTTATGTGCATATCGCCCCCTGCTGTTTCAAACTGAGTAAATACACAAGTGGGCCCCAAATAGACAAACACACAAACAAGCAGCAAAAAGAACAGTCACATAGAAAGACAGACAGATGATAAGCAAACAAACAGACAAAAGGACATCTGAACTGACAGAGAAATTAAAAAACAGATAAACAAATAGGGAAACCAAAAAAGGCAAAGAATCAAACTAACAAAGCATCGGCCAAACAAACAAACACAGGCAGCTCCTTGGCAGAGGTAAATTATGGTCTTTATTACAAAATAACTCAACATTACTCCATAAACAAACTAACAAAAAACAAACAAGCAAAGATCACAACAGGAAACACTGACACTGATGAAAAAGAAGACTCATTATCTAGGTCAGGCTGTTGTTGCCTCACAGTGAGAAGGTTGCTGGTTCAGTTCCTGAGTGGATCATGTCCTTTCAGTGTGTGTGCATGTTCTCTCTGTGCATGTGTGGGTTCTCTTAGGGCACTCCAGGGCCCTGTTCTACGAAGCAGGATTACTGCCTAACGAGGTAGCTTTGAGGGTAGGTTCTGGTTTCCCTGTTCTACGAGACAGGTTCACTCCTTAGCGAGGCGAGTCTCCATGGCAATGTACGGCTAACCTGCTCCGGGACAGCATCTATCCGGGGGCAATCAATGGGACATTTCCGCAGCTTCAGCAACTTTGAAGCTCCACAGACTGGGCATGCTTCCACCTACGGACTTCATTCATGCTTTAAAAGCTGCACTACTACACTTCTCAACTATTTTTACATATCTTCAGCTTTTTGCTGGCTTCTACAGTTTTTTAAATATGATTTTTTAAGCAACAACAATTTTTGAGTAAACTGTGTGTGTTCAGTGTGTCACGTGACTTCAGACCGAAGCCCTGGACAGCCGAGTGCTGCAGTTTGAAGCGCTTTTTTAACTCGTCACTGTGTTCACATTTTGAACAGTACAGATATGAGAATTGTATTACACGCTTTAGCAGGTTCTTGGGATGCTCATGGTGAAATCCTTTTCCTGATATCTATTCGAGTGTTCGTTTACCTGGAAGTACCGAGCGTCATTACAGTGCTCTACGAGACAAACAGGAGAAATACTGTGCTTTCCATGTCAGCAATTTAGCCCTGTGGTTGAAAGAGTAGAGCAGCAGACTATGGAGCTAGAGACCTGAGTTCAAATCCAGTCTGAGGCAGATGTGCTTTTCTTTCCATCTAGTACAGATTCTTCATTACAATAGCATAATCATGCTTGTCTTTACACTCTCAACCTTACTTTGGACGTATTACACGGACTGGCCACTTTATTAGGTACATCTAGAAATATCAACACATTTAACCATGTTACAAAACAGTAATTCATTTTCTGCTTTCTTTCACAACTGCAAACAGTTTTTACTGCACTTTTCTCTATCTGCTACAGTTTCTGAGATATGACTGTTGAAGCAGCATCAACTTTTGCACATTTCTTTGAAGTTAGAGCGTGGTCACGTGACCTGCACACCTGAGCTCCAGTATCTATAATTTTCTGCAAACATTTTTATTGCACATTTCACACATTTGCAGCCGTGATTTACTGCTTACAACTATTCATGTCACATTTTCAACTTTCTTTGCATTACTTTTAGCAATTTCATTTCACAGTTTCAGCAGTCACACTCAGCATTTCAACGCATTTCCTGCATGGAAATGCAAATTCTCTAGTTAGAGGTTAGCCTCTTGAGATGCTACATCTGGTTTTCAGAAGGGTCCTCATGTCTGAATGGTTGTGGTGGATATTTTATAGTAGTATAATCAATGATATTCTTACTGGAAATAAGAAATTATGGTGGTGACGAACTCATGGATCCCCAGACCACAAGTGCATCCCAACTATATTTGTCTCCATTAAGTATAAATGTGTTAAAGGCCTCTTGAGACGTGACATCCCATTTTCAAGAGGGACCTCATGCCTATGTGGTAATAAAAAATAGATACTGTAGATGTATTGATCATGGATAGGGAGATCATGCTAATATCTACATGAACAGCTATAATGATAATGGGAATGGAATGTTCCTAATGAAATGGCCAACTATGTGTCATGTTTATAATTGTAGTTTTGAGGCTTCACGACTCCACAGCAGCAGGAAGTCTCCACCAAGGATCCCAGGCCACCTACAAGACAAGAGCCAGAAACGAGTACAGGAGCAAACAAAAGGGGCAAAAACAGATGTGGAGAGAGAGATAGAGAGAGCCCAATGTGCCAGATCCCCCCCCAGCAGTCTAAGCCTATTGCATCTAAACTATGAGTCTAATTTATGTACTAATTTACAGACACACATTGTCACGGTCCAGCTGTTGGCTGGTGTGAGAGAAGTTTAACAGGCTGAGATATATACAATTAGATATACACACTTAGAGACACACACTTAGATATTCACACAAAGATATACACACTAAGACACACTTATTTAGATATACACACTTAGAGATTCACACTTAGATATTCACACAAAGATATACACACTAAGACACACTTATTTAGATATACACACTTAGATATTCACACTTAGATACACACACTAAGACATACATTTTTATATATACACACTTACATATGCACACTAAAATATACACACTTAGAGATACACACTTAGATATTCACACTTGGATATATATATATTAAGATACACAATCTGAGACATACATACTTGTATATAGACACTTAGATATACACACTGAGATATATATGCTTAGATATGCACATTTGGACTGCGGCCTAGGGTATATCTTCATATCATCTTACATGTGGATAGTTAGATGGAGGGATGGCTGGATAGATGGATGGATTGATAGATGGATGGATGGATGGATGGATGGATGAACAGATGGATGGATGAAAAGATAGATAGATAGATAGATAGATAGATAGATAGATAGATAGATAGATAGATAGATAGATAGATAGATAGATAGATAGATAGATAGATAGATAGATAGATAGATAGATAGATAGATAGATAGATGAACAGATGGAGGGATGATAGATGGATGGATGGATGAACAGATGGAGGGATGAATAGATGGATGAATGGATCACAGATGGATGGATTGATAGATGGATGGATGGATTGACGGATGAACAGATGGATAGAAGGATAAATGGCTGGATGGATGGATGAACAGATAGACGGATGAATGGATGGATGAAAAGATGGATAGATGGATGGATGGATGAACAGATGGATGGATTGATAGATGGACGGATGGATGGTTGAACAGACACCACCAGGTGCTAGTAGGCATGAACCTGGTGGTCAGACACCCAAGGGATCCGGTAGGGCCCAGTCTGAACAAGGGATGTGGGACCCCCCTCACATGGACCCACCATCCATGAGACAGGCTGTAGTGGTCAGGTGCCTTGTGAGCTGGGCAGCAGCCGAAGGCGGGTACTTTGGCATTCTGATCCCTGGCTGCAGTGTCTTGCTCCAGTGACGTGGAATGTCCCCTCTCTGTCAGGGAAGGAGCCGGAGCTTGTGCGCGAGGTCGAGCGGTTCTGACTTGATTTAGTTGGATTCACCTTGTTTGGGCCCTGGATCCAGTTCTCTTGAAAGGGGTTGAACTTTCTTCCACTCTGGAGTTGCGGATGGTGAGAGGCATCGGGCAGGGGTGGCAGTACTTTTCTCTCCCAGGCTCGAGGCCTGTACGTTTGGGTTTACCCTGATGAACGAGAGGGTAGCCTCCCTCCGCCTTCGGGTGGGGGGACGGAACCCCCCGCTGTTGTTTGGTGCGCTGCTTGCACCAAACAACAGGTCAGAGTTTCCACCCATTTTTGGATTCCCTGGAGGGGTTGCTGGAGAGTGCCCCTTCTTGGGACTCCCTTGTTCTACTTCTTCTCGGCATTGACAGTGAGACCTGGAGGGGCATGATTGGGAGGAACGGCCCCCCCAGTCTGAACATGAGCGGTGTTCTGTTATTGGACTTCTGTACTCGTCACAGATTGTCCATAATGAACACCATGTTCAAGCACAAGGGTGTTCACATGTGCACCTGGCACCAGGAGTGCAGTTCCCTGATTGACTTTATAGTCGTATCATCGGTATTGCGGCCGCATGTTTTGGACACTTGGGTAAAGAGAGGGGCGGAGCCGTCAATTGATCACCACCTGGTGGTGAATTAGCTCCAATGGTGGGGGAGGATGCCTGTCAGACCTGTAGACCCATGCATGCTGTTCGGGTCTGCTGGGAACATTTGGCAGAGTCTCCCGTCAGTTTCAACTCTCACCTTCAGGGGAAGTTCGACCATGTGGCGGGGGAGGCAGGGGACATTGAGTCCTAGTGGGCCTTGTTCCAGGCCTCTATTGTCAAGGTTGCTGATCGGAGCTGTGGCTGTAAGGTGGTCAGTGCCTGTTGTGGCGGCAATACATGTCCCGCTGGTGGACACCAGAGGTGAGGGATGCCGTCAAGCTGAAGAAGGAGTCCTATCGGGCCTCTTTGGACCATGGGACTCTGGAGGCAGCTGACAGGTACCGGCTGGCCAAGCAGAATGCAACTTCAGTGGTTTCCAAGGCACAAACCCGGGCATGGGAGGAATTCAGCGAGGCCATGGAGAATGTCTTCCGTACAGCTTGAACAGATTCTGGACCACCATCCAGCATCTCAGGAGGGGTTTGTCAAAACCGTCTGTGGTGGGGATGGTGCACTTCTGACCTCGACTCAGGACGTTGTGGATCAGTGGAGGGAATACTTCAAAGACCTCCTTAACCCCACCTGCATCAGTTGAGGGGCTCTGGTTTTATGACCTCAGGATCAGGTCACTGCTATTTGAAGATGATGATCAGACCATGACCTTGAGCTCTCATTGGATTGGTTCGCAGCAGAGTGTGAAGTGGTTTGGATGAGAATCAGCACCTCCAAATCTGAGTCCATGGTCCTCGCCTGGGAGAGGGTGGAGTGCCCTCTCTGGGTCAGGGACAAGTGGAGGAGTTCTAGTACCTCGGGGTCTTGTCCACGAGCGGAGGAAGGGTGGACCAGGAGATTGACAGGCGGATCAGTGCCACGTCGGCAGCTATGGGGGCTCTGCACCGGTCCGTCATGGTAGAAAGGGAGCTGAAAGGGAGTGGCGCAGTTGGATAGTGCGCTTGGTCAGTGATCGGGAGGTTGCAGGTTCAAGCCCAGCTCCGGGTGACACATGGATGTGTCCTTGGGCAAGACACTTAACCCCAAATTGCTCCCACTGCTGCGTCAGTGGAGTGTAAATGGTCTTGAAAGGGTGTGAATGTGTTAGAGATACTGATGGAAAACTAACATAGATACTCTGAACCATCAGTGAGTGAATGGGTGTGAATGGATAGGTGTGACCTGCGGTGTAAAGCAGCTTTGAGTAGTCAAAGACTAGAAAAGTGCTATATAAGCTCAAGTCCATTAACCATTTACCATTTAACTTCGAATTGAGAGGAGTCAGATGAGGTGACTCGGGCATCTGGTCAGGATGCCTCCTGGACACCTCCCTGGTGAGGTGTTCAGGTCACGTCCCAGATGGCCCCCTGGAAAACCCAGGACACACTGGGGGGATTAGGTTAGATTAGATTACATTACATTACATTACATTACATTACATTAGGTTAGATTACATTAGATTAGATTAGATTACATTACATTACATTACATTACATTAGATTAGGTTAGATTACATTAGACTACATTAGATTAGATTAGGTTAGATTAGATTACATTAGATTACATTACATTACATTAGGTTAGATTACATTAGATTACATTAGATTAGATTAGATTAGATTACATTACATTACATTACATTACATTACATTAGATTACATTAGATTAGATTACATTAGATTAGATTAGATTACATTAGATTACATTACATTACATTAGGTTAGATTACATTAGATTACATTAGATTAGATTAGATTAGATTAGATTAGATTAGATTACATTAGATTACATTAGATTACATTAGATTACATTAGATTAGATTACATTAGATTAGATTAGATAGTACTTTATGCTCTCAGTGTTTGTTCATCACTGCACCTCTCCATAGAAAGAATATTTTAGCTCCACTTCTGACTCCAGAGTATGATAACAAAGTGGCTCACGGTCTGCCCTTTACACCAGGGCAGATAAGCCCACCTACTACATTATCTGATTGGCCTGTGATGAATATGATTGACAGAACAATCATCCAATCACCTGCTGGATTTGCTTTTGAATGTCTTAAGCCATCCAAACACTTTCTACAGGCTCTTTCCCAGACAGAGAAGTGATCTGAGCAATCACCTGGTGCATCAGGTAAATCATGGACAGTCTCATGATGCAGATCATGTCTTTATTTTTGATTCATGGAAATGTCCATATAATAAAAACTAATTTAGAGCTGGGAGCTGTTTCAGGGGGGAGCATCTGAATCATGGAACAGCTCACAGTGCTGCATCACTGATGATGAGCATGGATCATCACAGTCTGGGGTTAAAGGTCAGCCCACATGTTGCTGCATGTGCCCTCACTCTGATGGCAGAGACAGACTGAGGATTGATGGAGCTCAGTGACTCCTTCACTGGTCAGTGTGAGTGTCGTCACTAAAGGCTGATGAGCTTTTATGTCCTCACTGTTTTTGAAAAGTCTGGAGATACAGATCAGACCTGTCAGGGAGACTCGGGGACCTGGACTGTGGTCTCCCTGTGGAGAAACATCTGCTGGAACAGAGGAACATGCTGAGAGTCAACAGTGAGGGCTGAACCTCACTGCAGGAGCTGTTTGGTGAAGTGAGAGCGCCACCTAGTGATGCTGCTGCTCAGAGATCAGAGAGAGGGAGGGGCCACATCAGTGTGCAGGTCCTCACACAGAGATGTCAGCAGAGCCCTAAACCCAAATGTCCCCATACTTCTGGGGGCAGGTTCATCAGTCTGGGCTCCCCAGCCCTGCAGGGTGAGACTACCACAGACCCTGACAGGCCCTGGCCAGACTGTGATTTTGATTGGCCAGTCAAGGTGCCAGTTTAAAACTCTACACTGTGATTGGCTGTGTGCAGCAGGGCTCTGTCTTTGGTTTGTGTTCAGTTTTGGGAGAACTTGTGACTCAGGACTTGAGTCTGGATTGACTGCTGTCTGCCAGATCCTCTGTGCGGGTTAACATGCTCTCCCCGTGCATGTATGGGTTCTCCTGTTTCTTGTTTCCAACATGCGTGTTAGGTTCAATGACTCTTATGCTGCGTTCACACCTCAAGCGACCCAGCTACCAAAATCGCGTCGCCCACTGACGTAGCGTCTCGCATCCATAAATACCTCATTTTGGTAACCACCACCGTCGGCCGTCGCTCGGTGACGTCACACCTGCTCGAGTTTCACCGCGATCATTTCATATATCATATAATAGGATGTATAAGCGGACATTATTACAGCTGTATCCTTTTCACTCACTTATCAACCACAAAACACTGCAGCTGATGCCCTGCAGCAGCAGCATCTGTGAGTTTACCACAATCCGTCTAGGCAGAACTAATGTCCTCACTGACATTAGTTCTGCCTCGACGGAACTCATCCGCCCTGCAGTCCGGATGAATAACTGTCTGTCTCGGGTACCATCACACGTACACACACCTCTGATTGGCTGTTGCCGCACAGCCACACATGACATCGCCTGAATAGATCAACTTTTTTTAACTTTGACATCGTGTGATGAGTGAAGTTATCGTCTTGCATGCGGCTGTTGCATCGCGGGAGCGTTAGCCCCGCCCCATCGCGGCTGTACATTGACTTTGAATGGAGAGTGATTGCCAAGGTAGTAGAAGTAGCGTCCGGTGTGTACGCACCTTTAGGGTGTTTTCACACCAACCATATTTAGTGAGCACGAAAGAAGTTTTGGCCCAGGGTTTGGTACGTTAGTTTCAATGTGAATGCAACCAACGCACTTTGGTGCGCACCAAATCAGCCAGTCCGAGACCTCCATGAAGGGGTGGTCTCGATCCGCTCCATCTTTCTACATTTGGTGCAGTTTCACTGGTGTGAAACAAAGTGGTCCGAACTGATCTACTTTTGATGCATTACTTCCTGTTAATCCCGCGGTTGAATCTTTTTCACACTCAATTTTTCGATTTGTTTCTTCTGGTGTAGGATTACAATGATTTACGAGGGTCCAGAAGGTCGCTGATGCGTCTCAAACATGATAAAAAAAACACATTTGTGGGAAAATGTAGAAGAGAGCGAAACGAAAACATTGGTTGTTTGGTGTAGGAAAGGGTTACCATCGTAGCCTCTTCGTTGTTCTCCTCTGTAGCAGGTTTGGTAACCAGTTACGTGCATATTGCCCCCTGCTGTTTCAAACTGAGTAAATACACAAGTGGGCCCGGGCACGGTTCAATGTTCCAAGTGTGAATGCAAGCCAGTGGGGGGGGGGCCGCACTGCAGTACGGTTCGAAACAAGTGGGCCTAATGTGAAAATGCCCTTAATCACCTGTTGGTACAGTTCTCTTATACCCCTTTTCCACCAAGCTGGTTCCAGGGCTAGTTCGGAGCCAGAGCCAGACTTAGCACCAGTTCTTTGGTTTTCCACAGACTAAGCACCAGTTGCTGGCTCTCAAAACCGGTGCTTAGCAAGCACCAACTCTTTGCTGGGCCAACAGAAAGAACCAGGTTACGTCGGGGGCTACGCGCTTACGTCAGAGGGTGGGGGCGGGATTAGCAGAGTAAAAACACGGAAGAGAGCCATTTTTAAAAAGACGAGGTCGGAGTAAGCGAAAAACAGATTGAAAAGAATATATATATATATATATAAAGAATATATAAAGAAAGAATATAGGGACCAGAAGACTGAGCTGGGCTGTAGTGGCAATGGTCGGCCACGTTTTAACAGCCCGCATTACAAAATGCGCGATGCCGTTCTCGGAGACCGACCGGCGTGCAGCGCTACCGGGGCATTGAATTCGGCCACAGACGTGCTGGAGTCTATGCAGGAGGACACAACCCTGGAGCAAACCTCCACAGAGCCTGGTAAGTTTATTGTTTTGTTTATTGTTGTTCTCCAGTTGTTATGGGAAACTGGCGTGACGTATACAGACGTATACATTGACGTGCTGACGTAGCTCTCTGGCCGGCACCCGTTTGTGGAAAAGCAAACGGTTCTAAACCGGTTCGCACTTGAACCAATTGTGAACTGGCTCTGGCACCAGCACGAGCACCAGCCCTGGAACCAGCTTGGTGGAAAAGGGGTATTATATCACTCACTCAGGGGTTAGATCCAGATATTAACAAAAAACTGGATCATTCCTACAATCAAAACTTAAAGTAGAACACAGACAGTTTTGTAAAGTTCCAAAACATCCTTTACTTTTTGTGCCCCTCCTTCCAACAATACAAGTCTCAATGTCTCCACAAATAAAAAACTAGCATCCAAAGTGAAGGTTGAAATCAAACATTTGTTTTTTTTAAACTAACTTGTCCTCGTGTAAGAAATGTATCATGTTTGCTCAGTTAGTTTCCACATTAACCCAGCAGTCTATTGAATTGTTTATTCCCTGAGAACTCCTTGTTTCAGCAGCATATATTCCTTCAAAGTTTGTTAAATGGAAAAACACATAAACCAGCTCATAAAAGGAAAACACAGCAAAAGCAAGAAAGACCAGTCACCAACAAAAATCACTGGTGCCAGAAAAAAAAGAATGGTGTTGAAACAGTTTGGATCTCTCTGAAGGAGATCATCTTCTGTGAGATCCTTTGC
>JAZDUH010000223.1:330000-450000 GCA_036419115.1 Scarus forsteni | reverse complement strand
ATATATATATATGTGTATATATATGTATATATACACAGGATTTATTTCTAAAATAAAATCAATCTTGATTTTAAGCTTTTATACTAGGTTTGTGATGTGTACATTAAATGAGAGTTTGCTGTCTATCCAAATACCCAAGTACTTGTAGGAGGTCACATTTTCAATACAGTTTCCTTCAGAAATAAAAACATGAAAGCTAATCACCTGTTGCAAGCTACCTCTTGAGAAAACCATGAACTTTGTTTTTTGAGCATTCAAATCTCCTTCAGATTCAGATCTAACATGTAAACAGCACTGCCTGAGTGGAGGCTTCTAACTGACCTACCCGCTGCACCAGCGTGCGGCTCAGCTGACGTTAATGAGCGTCTGTTTGTCCTCTGACAGACAGCAGGTGGACAGTTATGGCGAGAGGGGATAAGGACATGCTGGTAAGAGGCCACAGGCTGGAGTCAAACCAGGTCTAACTGCACAGGGACCAGAACCAAACAGGGTCCAAGCGCAGCCCAGATTCAAACCTGTTTATAGGACTGTCCCTGTCTTCAGACCCCAAATTTAAGCTCTTACAGTCTGACTCTGCAACAAACTCCCTGTCTGTTTATGACTGCACTGTCTACTTTAATCCATCTATAAAGGTGAGCAGTCTACTTTAATATCTCCGCAGAGGAGAGTGAATCTGTTTGGACATCAGCAGGCTCAGTCTGCAAACCTCAGCCCAGAGAGGGCCGGTCCAAACATCTGGATCCATTTTGTCACAACACACATTTGAATATGCTGTATGTTGTTATTTATTATTAATTATTTATATTTTATTATCTATTATTAATTTATTAATCTTTGGAGTGAGCAGAGACACATCAAAGCTTCAGCTTGTCTTTACTTGAGCTGCAGCAGCAGAGCACCAGACATCATACATGTCCTCAACAAGAACTGAAGAACTGCTATAACAAACACCTTCTGTTGCCATGGTAACATGAGCATAGGTCAGGCTGAGGTCAATCTCTGCTCTGAGGGTCAGTCTGATGTCCTCTTCCTGGTCCAGATGTTCACACTGAGGTCCTCTTCTTGGTCCAGATGTTCAGGCTGAGGTCCATCTCTGTTTTTAAAGGGTCAGTCTGATGTCCTCTTCCTGGTCCAGATGTTCACACTGAGGTCCATCTCCTGGTCCAGATGTTCACACTGAGGTCCATCTCTGTTTTTAAAGGGTCAGTCTGATGTCCTCTTCCTGGTCCAGATGTTCACACTGAGGTCCATCTCCTGGTCCAGATGTTCACACTGAGGTCCATCTCTGTTTTTAAAGGGTCAGTCTGACGTCTTCCTGGTCCAGATGTTCACACTGAGGTCCATCTCCTGGTCCAGATGTTCACACTGAGGTCCATCTCTGTTTTTAAAGGGTCAGTCTGATGTCCTCTTCCTGGTCCAGATGTTCACACTGAGGTCCATCTCCTGGTCCAGATGTTCACACTGAGGTCCATCTCTGTTTTTAAAGGGTCAGTCTGATGTCCTCTTCCTGGTCCAGATGTTCACACTGAGGTCCTCTTCCTGGTCCAGATGTTCACACTGAGGTCCATCTCCTGGTCCAGATGTTCACACTGAGGTCCTCTTCCTGGTCCAGATGGTCAGGCTTAGGTCCATCTCTGTTTTTAAAGGGTCAGTCTGATGTCCTCTTCCTGGTCCAGATGTTCACACTAAGGACTATCTCCTGGTCCAGATGTTCACACTGAGGTCCATCTCCTGGTCCAGATGTTCACACTGAGGTCCATCTCCTGGTCCAGATGTTCAGGCTTAGGTCCTCTTCCTGGTCCAGATGTTCACACTGAGGTCCTCTTCCTGGTCCAGATGTTCACACTGAGGTCCATCTCCTGGTCCAGATGTTCACACTGAGGTCCCCTTCCTGGTCCAGATGGTCAGGCTTAGGTCCATCTCTGTTTTTAAAGGGTCAGTCTGATGTTTGAGCTCTGTCTCTGTTCCTGACTCTGGTTGAAGGTCTAAATAAAGTTTGTAGGACATCAGGCCTTCATGGATTGTCCTAATCAGAGAGAATTTCAAAAATGTCATTGACCAAACGGAGCAGAGCGGCGATCAGTGGCGCCCTCTGTGTCCTCATCAGCTCTCGTCCAATCGGCATGAATGATCACATTCATCATCACAAAGAGCTCTCATCCTGTGACGTGATTCGCCCCCTCGTCTGTGTGCCAACAGGCGACGTGACGCTCCACCAGGCGGTCCGTGCCAACCCCCCCCCCCCCCGGCCGTGGTGTACGTGCAGACCAGCAGCACCTCTCTGCCCCCCCCAGTGTTTAATATGCGCATAACTAACACACACACTCTCATGGTGGTTACACACAAGCTGTTGGCAGACAGAGAGATGGAGGCCTCATCCACCCACAGCTCTGATCCACATCCAGACAAACAAACATTGATTCATTTACTGATTGATTGATTTATTATGAAATACTTTGACTTTGAACGTGCAAACACAAGAAAGAAAAGGGACAGACAACTGTTAAAAATACAATCACATTTAAATAAAATAAAACTCACATGCCCAAACATTAATGATAAACACAGATGATACAGACTCCAGTTCCATGAAGTTCAGACGTCGAGTAAAACAGAAATACAAACAGAATATCATAGTTTGTGAATCCTTCATGATTCATATTCAACAACTGGATAAACTACACACTAAAAACAGCTGGGTTAAAAAATAACCCAATTTAACCCAGCTGCTGGTTCAGAAAAGGACAAACTCCTTTTTGGTTTATTTTAACCCGACAGGTTTGGTTCTTTTTTTTTTCTGCCCAATTTTTGGGTTGTATTATTTAACACAAACGTTAGGTATGCTAACTACAATGTTGGGTTGTTCCCAACTTTATTATTGGGTTGGGTTAAGACATAATTGGGTTAAAACAATAGCCCTATAACCAAGAAAATGGGTTACTCTTTATAAAAATAACCCAAAAATGTAACTCAACACAAGCAACACATAAATTGGGTTACCAAAATAACTCAACATTTTTAGTGTGTACAGAGACAAGATACTCGGTGTTCAAACTGATGACCTTTCTTTTTGCAAATATTCAGTCATTTTGAATTTGAACCCTGCAACATGTTCCAAAAAAGTTTGGACAGGAGGGAGTGTTGGGTAATGCTAATTAACACCTGTTTGAGTGAGCAGGTGAGCAGGTGAATGAGGAACAGGTGAGTGTTTGATTGGGTATAACAGGAGCATCTCCATCCCCAGGAGCTTAGGGCTTCATGTACAGACCAAAATATCATCAGAAGATTCAGAGAATCCAAATACATCTAGACTCAACCGGTGTAACTAAAACCAACACTGAATGCCTGTGACCTGTGACTCCTCAGATTGCTCTGCATTATAAAGCAGCATCATTGTGTAAAGGACATCAGCACGTGGACTCATACAGCACAGCTCATCTCTACATCTACAAGGTCAAGCTCAAAGCCTACCACACAAAGATAAACATCAACAACACCCAGAAACACCCCCGGCTTCTCTGGGCCAAGCTAATCTAAGATGGACTGAGGCGAAGTGGGAAAGTCTGCTGTGGTCTGAGTTCACATTTCAGACTGTTTTTGGACATCATGGTCGTCGTGTCCTCCAGGCTAAAAAGGAAAAGTACCATCCAGACTGCTATCAGAGCAAAGGTCAAAGACAGCATCCGTGATGGTTTGGGGGGGTTTTAGTGCCCATGGCATGGGTAACCTGCACACCTGTGAGAATCCATTAATGCTGAGAGTTACAGACAGGTTTAGGAGCAACATGCTGCCATCAGGAATGTTCTGATTATTTCAGAGACACGAAGACATATTCAGCTGAAGTTACTACAGCAGGGCTACAGAGTACAGAGCAGAGGTGAAAGTAAGCCGGAACGCACCGGAACGCCGTGCTGGTAAGAAATATACAGACCTCTTTTACCGGAACGCACCGGTCTGCCTTTAAAAAGCAACTTTCACCCATGCATACAGTGAGAGCCCTTTCCTTTTTCAGGCGAATTTAACCGAAATAAATGTAAAATTGATGAATACATAAAAATCATCTGCAGTATGCCTTCTGTGACATATCAAACAAGGTTTTAAAGCACCTGACGAACAATAGGTGATAACTTGTAGGCTACGGTACTTGTTTACAGTGGTAGGTTGCAACTTGTAGTAGGCAGTCACTTTCTGTAGTGTAACCAGGGGTTAAATTGGGCCAGAGCCCTCCAGAGCCCAGCTCAGCCACCTTGGAGCTGGGCTCCGATCTAGTCAAATAAATAAATCAACCAATTCAAAGTGGCAGTAGCGCTGCAGACGACAGAGCATTTTCACATGAACAGCCTGCGGGTCTCTCATAAGCACCAAGACGCACAACAAATCAGAGCAGCATCAGCGTAGACGGGGTGGGGGTATGAACGGGACATGATACCAGAGACTATCAGTGAACTGCCAACATGTGCGCACGTCTGAAGGAGCCTTGACTTTAATAAAAACATTCACTCTACAAGCGTGAGAGCATGGTGATATGAGCGTGAAGATCTCCTCATGATGCCGATGAGCGTACAGAAGCTCAGCACACAGGACAGCGGTCCTGAATCACTGTGTGTGTTTATTGTAACTCAAACTGTGTGTCGTTGGCTCATGTGCACGGTTTTTAAGTGAACAGAGTGATTTATAAAAAAAGACGAGGCAGTCCTGTGGTTAATTAAAACTCTTCTTTCCTGAGCAGTCCAGCTCTGTTTTCACTTTTTCTAAATGATAAACTCATCCTGAGGTTTCCTGCATCACTTATTCTCCATGATATCAGAGCAATCTGAAGGATCCAGCTCTGAATGCAGTCTAGTATCAATCAATCAATCATTCTTTACTTATAAAGCACTGTTCATACATGAAATGTAGCACAAAGTGGTGAACATTCAAGTACTAGTGCAGTGGTTCTCAACCTGTGGGTTGAGGCCTAAAAGTGGGTCTCAGATCTGTTTTCACTGGACCACATATAAATCAGGTCAAATTTTTACCTCCCCCTAAAGAACATAAATGTTTTGCCATTTATTACATTATGTGTCTGAAATCTTACATTATGCACTCAGGATGTGCACAGTAGTCAGAAAAGAGCGGGCTTTATCAACGTCTGTCTTGTAAGATGCTCGCGCAGAAAGCGTGCAAGCTAAAAAAAGATTGAGCTGCAAGAATCTTATCTTACTTTCACCCCTGCTACAGAGAGCAGGTACAAACTCATCTCCAAGGAAAAGGATTTAAAATCATGAAATTCTGTTCTTATGACTATTCACGCAACATCTCAAACAGACTTATTCTAATGTTTGTATTAACATTCAGTATTTTAACAACATAATATGATCATTTCAATCAATAAGACATTGTTTTCATCATCAGTTATGTTATATGGCATAAATTCATCATGTGTCGTACCAGTTGTTTGCAGATGACTGACAGATCTAGCTGCCTCTGAAGAGTGAAGACAGCTCTTTTAAAACTCATAGAGTACATCCATCCAGTGACAGAGGTCCTTGTGTTTGGCCCCGCTGGAGGCCCCTCAGACAGACCTGAGTTCTCTGAAGTCTTATTTCGACCCATCACCAGGAGGTAAACTCTGATATTTGATAAGTCTTCACCACCCGAGGCTTGTATCAAAGATTTCAGTGTTTTATCTTTATAAGCTGGAGACCAGAGATCTCAGCCCGTCCAGGCCTCTCTCCACCATCCTTCATGTTGGCCCAATCAGTGACTCTGGTCCCAGCTAAGCCCCTCCCCCTCCCGACCCCTTAGGACCACTCATGAACATGTTGTTGTCACTTTCTTCATAACACATCTGTTTTTACGAGCATCTGTCCCAAATGTCACAGAGCGGTGTCCTCATGATTGAGGACGTGGTCTCCCCGTCATCTCGTGTTTTTCACATTAAATCCTGCGAACGTCCAAACCATAAAATCAGAGCCGATCATCGAACGTGACAAAGCCCCGATATTCTCAGAGCTGGAGCCAAGACAGCGTGTTTGAGGAGATGAAGAACCACCCTCCAAAGATCTCCTCCAGCAGATGGGAGACACTCACGAGACAGAAACAAGCTGTGGCTGCGGTCGGAGGTTTGAGGAGGTGACGAAGAGAGGAGGCCGAGGGTCTCTGAGGATGTTTGTGGGTCTGACTGGATGAAGAAATAATGATCTCTGAGCTTCGGTCATGGATGGGAATTTAAAACACTGGAGAAAAATGTGAGTGTCTCCTCCTGCTCTTCATGAACCAGTTTAAGATTCACAGTGCCGTCTGCACGAGTCACAAAGCAGGACGTCACAGGGACAGGGGGGGGAGCTGTGGGACAGGGGGGGGAGGAGCTGTGGGACATGAGTCAAGGTCACAGCAGACGTCAGGAGGTCAAACAGCCTCAAACTGACTACAGACCGACTCTGAGGACAGGTGAGTTTGAATATCAGCCTGCTGTGTTTGAGACTGGACTGGAGCTGATTTAAGCTTCAGTGTTTCTGGATCGATGTAAAGGTCAAAGGACTAAAGCCAAGGTCACAGAGTCTGTTGGCCATATTGTCTTTGTGGAAGAAAATACTTGAATTGGTCATGAACAATTAAAGGGAAGTCCTCCAAAGTCTACATGACCAACATGGCACAGGGTTAGTGAGGCAACATTTGGTCTCAGGACAGATCATCCTCATCGGCTCATGAAGCTTAAATCTCAACAACACAGCGTTTCTCAAATGTCCACCTTTGACTCAAGGTCAGCTTTTGGAGGTCAAATGTCCAAGTTAGCTTTGTGTCAGATCAGTTTTTGTCTCCATATTTATTTCTGAAGAATAAAATATCAAACAGATAATAAACCAAAACTGGACATAATTCAGAGTGATGGACAACTGAACAGTCATGGCTGGGACAAAAACCAGAAGGGTCTTTTCAAAGACATCTTTGGACTCAACAAAAAAACACATGTCAATTATTTTATTAACTGAAAGGCCACTTTTGTTATCTACAGGGTGGAATGTCCCACATGAAAATGTTTTCTACTCTGGCTGAAAAAAAGGCGCCTGCAGGACCGACTCAGAACAGAAATTAAGATCTGGGAACATAAACTTCCTCATGGCAAAACATCACCTGGAACTCCATAACAGCAACTCAACTTCATTACAAACTGGCATTGACCACATCCCATTGACCATCAGAGAAGGTGACAGGCAGAGAAACCTGAACAAACTACAGACCACAAACCCAGACTGATGAAGAACAGGTTTATACTGCCTTACTGTGAAGGATGTTGTTTAAGCACTGAGTCATAATTTACTTTTATTTTTTTAAACCAGAATTCTGATATGCTCTTACTCATTTCATCTGTTTTGTGTCAAGTCATTTTTTCAGATACAAACTTTTTTTAACTTCTATTGGCCTGAACAACATCATCTGCTGCAGGGTTTGTTTGTCACCAGCTGCAGCCTCTGAGCCAGGAGTGTTCAATTAAAAGTCACAGAGGTCCAGTTAATTAAATTTCCTCCACTAAAGGTCCGATCCAAAGTCCAGTTTTGTCTTAAAGCCTACCCCTAAGTCCACATTTTCATGGTTTCAACAATATTTATTCAATTTTAATGCAAAATTTGTTTTATTGAATGCACAGCAATCTCTTTTGCAATAAAATAAAAACAGTCCGAGGCAAATAAATTTAAGGCCTTTAATTCAGATTATAAAAGAAAAACCTAAAATAAAATAAATTAAAAAGTGCAAACAGAGCCAAATAACTATTTTTTTCTCTTAAAGGTGTAGTCAGCGATGTGGGAGAAAACGAGTGGAGAGGTTGTTGATTAACGCATTTAGACCCGCCTCTCCCTTCATACCTCACCCCTGGCTCCACCCCCGAAAGCTGATGGATGTGCATCGTCATGGAAACAGCCATAGAAACTGCGTAGCTGACCAACGTAGCTAAGATAACCCCGACACGTCAGACAACTCGACTGCCGTTATTGCTACATCACAACAACAGTACATTCTGACAGATTAGACAATAAGATGAATGCCCCACGGCTGTTACTGTTATGTGAAGCACCACAAAGCTAATGTTGCTTACCTATCCAGCAGAAAGACGGTAACATCCACGTCCATTTTCAGGTCTTTTAATTCGCGGAGTTCCCTCCACCGTCGGAAATCAACACGAATGTTGACCCGGGTCTTCACTCTTTCATGGTCATAGCCCTTCTTTTTCACTTTTCACTCCTCTGACCTTTTTCTTTTGGGCTGTTTTTCAGCCATTGCTACTGCACCTATTGTATCTCTCTCTTCGCTAACTGCTGCACGCTCATAACCTCTGACTCCCCCTCCCCCCTCTGTCTGATCTGCACATGAGTATGATCGCCCCCTGGATGTGGGGGGGTGTACTCTGTTTTGGTAACTCGGCCCGAGCCACAGTATTTACCTGCTGAAATTCAGAGCCAAGGCTGTGTATTGAAACTGGACTTTTTTTTCAACATGTTGTCAGTGGGGACATCTTGTGGACGGAGAGGAGAAATACGGTGAATTTGACAAATAGTGCATTAGATTAGAAGATTAGAAGATCACTACAACTTAAATTTAAGAGATCCCAGACAAAAATTGAAGGCCTCAACATCGAGTAAAAAAAGTCGACAAATTCAGAAAACAATAAATAAACAGCAGCCCTTTTAGGAAAAAATAAGTGCCTACAGAGCGCTGACTGAATATTCTCCCCCTTCTTTTTCTTAAATAAGAGAGGCCACAGCCTAAAAAAACAAAGTCTTACACCTCCAGCAAAAAGTCAGCATCTTAATAATTCAAGAAATTAACTCTTACAGTACAGTCATCTTCATCGGTAACTGTGTTTCTGCCATATAATGTAACAAAGTGGTAAGAAGATAAGGTTTTATTTGTGCAGGTTCCGGTTTTCTCTCTCTCTCCCTGTCTTTCATTCTTTCTCTCTCTTCTCTTTATTTCTCACACAAACATTGGTACACGGTGCGACTAGAACTTACAAAATGTGAAACATTCAAAAACAAACTAGTGCTAAAAACAATGAAACAATGAAAATAACACAAACAAATGATCGACTCGACTAGTTAACAATTAAAAAGAGAACAAGATCAGCCCGTGGAGAGCGCAGCGCCACTGCAGTGCAAAAGCTCTGCTCGCATCAGTATTTCACACACAGGACGGTGGCAAAGTGTCGATGGTTTTTGCACAGGCAGTTTATTCGTCACTGCCTCCTGTTTGCTGCTGCATTTGGCTGCAAACACAATAGCGGAGGAAAAATTACAACCACTCAATGAATCATTGAGTCTCGTTCCTCTTTAGTGCTTCATTTAACAACCCTATAACTCTCAGAAACATCCAGAACAGATATTTAGGAACACTCATGATGGGCCTGTGATACCATAATAGCTGTTCTAGTGTTAGCTGGAGTAGCAGCGCCCGCTGTATAAGTCAGAAAAAAAGTTCCTTTAAAATCTATTCTTGTGAATTTATCAGAGATTGGTCACAATCCGGACAGAACCATCACCCGGTCTGGACCTGGACCAGGTCCAGCATTTGGTGAGGCCTGCTCTGAGTCCTGAGTGGCAGCTTCCTGTTGGTTTGCTGTTGGGGAAGTTCCCCTTTAAAGGCCCTCCTGCAGCCCGGCATCTGTTCGAGTGACTCCCTGATGAAGCCGTCAGAGTTTGTTTTTAAGGTCTACACGACCACAAAGAGATTCATGTAGACCATAGAAAACCTCAGACAAAGTCTCTGTTGAGTCCAGGTAGCACCTCTTCACCTTTGTCTTTAGCTCTAGACGTGGATGGAGACACTCATGGAGACTGAAGGTCCCGTTACACCACCGTCCCGTAGCAGAGTGAAACCCTGTGAGGGCCCAGAGAGGTCAGTTCATCTGTTTGGTATTCAGTGGATCAGGACTGATGTGGATCAGGTCTGACAGGTTCAAATAAATGAGGAAAACCTGATTTAAAGTCTGAACCTCATGCATATGGATCAGCTCTCTGATAGGCCACATGTCAGATTTAATGCACGCAACCTGGCCTCCATTCAAAGACCGATCATACAGATGATTCATGAGAAGGAGAGCATCCTGCAGACTGAGGTCCAACAGGGGGGTCGGGTCTTCTCAACATGGACCTGGTTTATGGTTACAGTAGAGCTGGCCGAATCCCCCGAGGTCGGACCACATGGTGTTTTTCATCTGCTGCTGTGGTCACTGTGTCAGGTCAGACCATCTCACATCCAGAAGACTGAGCATGATGGACCACGTGGTTGTCCCAGACCTCACACTGTCCTCAGACTGGCATGATGGTGTGGGGGCACTGAGGACGGCAAACATACTGGGACACCACACCTGTGTCTAAAGATAGGTTACAGGTTAGCTTGATGCTAATGCTGAGGTGTCTCCATCCCCTCGGTCTTCAGCCTGTGGTGGATGTTCCTCTGGGATCATGTGCAGCTCTTACATCTCCTATTGGGTGAAATCTGACATGAGAGAGGACAGAAGATCGAAGATCAGGAGGTCCTGAGATGGGATCCAGATGGTTTCCTGATGGGTGTCGACACACTGATAAAGACGGGGCGACGGACACTACCTGTTGGTCCCAGAGTCCCAGAGTCCTGCTGCTGTGTGGTCAAGTCAAAAGTCCAGATTAAAGTGTTTAGGTCTGCCCGAGCACCAGACGATTTTACAACCTGAGCTCGGAAGAGGTGATTTACATGGTGGTCAGTTAGCTGTGTGTATGTGGGGGGGGGGGTCCTGGTAAGAGGTCATGGTTGACATGGTAACATGATCACAGAAACAGTAACATGCCGTTCTCGCTGTGCCGTGTTGATAGTCAGCCCACTGCAATGGCATGAACGTTCACCGTGAGTCTGCCTGTCCCGGCTTTGTTCAGAACCCTGTTCCAAAGTAACAGACTCATAGACAGGTCTCCCCATGTTAGCACTGGATGCTTTTATTCTGAAATGGTTTTCCTATCTCATATCCAACAACTTTTAAAACCTAAATCCTTAGAATGCCAGGTTCTGTCATGGTGATGTTTTATGATGAAGGGAAATAAAACATGGATCTCTGTGTTGGATCATTAAACCCTTTTTGAATTTGAGGATGATTAGGAGCAAAACTTACATTTTAGATATTTTTGTGCAGAGTCAAATACTCACACTCAAACTCTTATGGTCAAATGGTCACATATACTTAAATTAATGTTTTATACTTTAATGGAGGGGAGATTAAAAACTGCAGTTTAGTGTCAATGAGGAGTTTTTTTACACTCAGAGTGTAACATTTCTGTGTATTTAAGACTTACTGTGAAACTGTGGGCGTTTGTCTTGTTCATAGAAGACCTCTGTCTTATTTTGACAGGAGCCATAGTTTCAGTCTGAAGCTCTGATGGATGGATCAGTGTGATGGAGGAGCATTTTAAAAAGCAGAGCATTTTAAAAATACTGAAGCTGTTAAAGTTTCCATCATTCAAATATCATTAAAAAGCCAAAATCTTGAATAAAAGGAGCAGAAAGAAGAAGAATCTGGAGTGATGTGTGTTTTTAAGACAGTAAATTACTGAAGGTGTTCAGGGCACGCTCCACAGGACCTGCTGGAGGACTCAGCTGGACCAGGGGAGTCCAGCTGCTGCCCCACAGCACCAACAGAGACAAGGCTGTGTCCTTCAGGATGACCTTCAGAGACTCAAGGTCGCATCGGTCTGAGGCCTGTTCAGGTTTGATTCACACCTGTCTCTGAGTCTTTGGACCTGGAACGGTCTCACGCTGACTTCAGGTTCCCCTGTTGGACTCAGACGGGCCTCCTCGTGTCTCTGGGCGGGCGGGAGGAGGTCACGTGACCTCAGGTTGGGTAACATCTGTGTGGAGCGTGTCCAGCTGTTTGGCTCCAGGACCCTCCTTCATGTTTAAACTTTAAACAGGACCACATGCTGCTCCGTCTTCCTCCGGGTCTCTCTGTTCCGCCTGAACATCTACATTTCTGATTCTGGCAGAAAGTGGGGCGTAAAATAAAAATGTTCTTCAGATGATGGGTCCAACATGGAGAGCGGGGCGGAGGGTCAGACCGTGTTTGGGGCTTTATACGAGTGTTTGTGTACAAACTGTACGTGCACACACAGCATCTGGCCTACATGGAGCCGAGCAGTAATCAGATCAAGATGCAGACCAGATCCTGGGAAACAGAGGAGGGAGGAACTCAGAAGGAGTCTGAAGAGACCAGAACCATCTCTGCTCCTTGAGACCTGGGACCGCCCCCCCTGAGGGGACCAGCTGTCACAGGGACGATCACACTGTGGTTTAGAAATATAACGATCATTAAAATATAACAATCATTAAAATGTAACGATCATTAAAATGTAACTATTATTAAAATATAACGATCATTAAAGTATAACTATCATTAAAATGTAAAGATCATTAAAATATAACAATCATTAAAATGTAACGATCATTAAAATGTAAAGATCATTAAAATATAACAATCATTAAAATGTAACGATCATTAAAATGTAACTATTATTAAAATATAACGATCATTAAAGTATAACGATCATTAAAATGTAAAGATCATTAAAATATAACGATCATTAAAATGTAACGATCATTAAAATATAACGATCATTAAAATGTAACGATCATTAAAATGTAAAGATCATTAAAATAAACGATCATTAAAATGTAACGATCATTAAAATGTAACGATCATTAAAATATAACGATCATTAAAACGTAAAGATCATTAAAATATAACGATCATTAAAATGTAAAGATCATTAAAATGTAACGATCATTAAAATGTAAAGATCATTAAAATAAACGATCATTAAAATGTAACGATCATTAAAATGTAACGATCATTAAAATATAACGATCATTAAAACGTAAAGATCATTAAAATATAACGATCATTAAAACGTAAAGATCATTAAAATATAACGATCATTAAAATGTAAAGATCATTAAACTGTAACGATCATTAAAATGTAACGATCATTAAAATATAACGATCATTAAAACGTAAAGATCATTAAAATATAACGATCATTAAAATGTAACGATCATTAAAATATAACGATCATTAAAATGTAAAGATCATTAAAATGTAACGATCATTAAAATTTAACGATCATTAAAATGTAAAGATCATTAAAATATAAAGATCATTAAAATGTAACTATTATTAAAATATAACGATCATTAAAGTATAACGATCATTAAAATGTAAAGATCATTAAAATATAACAATCATTAAAATGTAACTATTATTAAAATGTAACGATCATTAAAGTATAACGATCATTAAAATGTAAAGATCATTAAAATGTAACGATCATTAAAATGTAACGATCATTAAAATGTAACGATCATTAAAATATAACGATCATTAAAATGTAAAGATCATTAAAATGTAACGATCATTAAAATGTAACGATCATTAAAATATAACGATCATTAAAATGTAAAGATCATTAAAATATAACGATCATTAAAATGTAACGATCATTAAAATGTAACGATCATTAAAATATAACGATCATTAAAATGTAAAGATCATTAAAATGTAACGATCATTAAAATATAACGATCATTAAAATGTAACTATTATTAAAATATAACGATCTTTAAAGTATAACGATCATTAAAATGTAAAGATCATTAAAATATAACGATCATTAAAATGTAAAGATCATTAAAATGTTACGATCATTAAAATATAACGATCATTAAAATGTAACTATTATTAAAATATAACGATCTTTAAAGTATAACGATCATTAAAATGTAAAGATCATTAAAATATAACTATCATTAAAATATAACGATCATTAAAATGTAACGATCATTAAAATATAACGATCATTAAAATATAACAATCATTAAAATGTTACAATCATTAAAATGTAACTATTATTAAAATATAACGATCATTAAAGTATAACGATCATTAAAATGTAAAGATCATTAAAATGTAACGATCATTAAAATGTAACGATCATTAAAATATAACGATCATTAAAATGTTAAGATCATTAAAATATAACGATCATTAAAATATAACGATCATTAAAATGTAAAGATCATTAAAATATAACGATCATTAAAATGTAACGATCATTAAAATATAACGATCATTAAGGTATAACGATCATTAAAATATAACGATCATTAAAATGTAACGATCATTAAAATGTAACGATCATTAAAATAAAACGATCATTAAAATGTAACGATCATTAAAATGTAAAGATCATTAAAATGTAACGATCATTAAAATATAACAATCATTAAAATGTAACTATTATTAAAATATAACGATCATTAAAGTATAACGATCATTAAAATGTAACGATCATTAAAATATAACGATCATTAAAATGTAACGATCATTAAAATATAACGATCATTAAAATGTAAAGATCATTAAAATATAACAATCATTAAAATGTAACTATTATTAAAATATAACGATCTTTAAAGTATAACGATCATTAAAATGTAAAGATCATTAAAATATAACGATCATTAAAATGTAACGATCATTAAAATGTAAAGATCATTAAAATATAACGATCATTAAAATGTAACTATTATTAAAATATAACGATCATTAAAATGTAAAGATCATTAAAATGTAAAGATCATTGAAATATAACGATCATTAAAATGTAACGATCATTAAAATATAACGATCATTAAAATGTAACTATTATTAAAATATAACGATCATTAAAGTATAACGATCATTAAAATGTAAAGATCATTAAAATATAACGATCATTAAAATGTAACGATCATTAAAATATAACGATCATTAAAATGTAAAGATCATTAAAATGTAACGATCATTAAAGTATAACGATCATTAAAATATAACGATCATCAAAATGTAAAGATCATTAAAATATAACGATCATTAAAATGTAACGATCATTAAAATGTAACGATCATTAAAATATAACGATCATTAAAATATAACGATCATTAAAATATAACGATCATCAAAATGTAACGATCATTAAAATGTAACGATCATTAAAATGTTACTATTATTAAAATGTAACGATCATTAAAATAAAACGATCATTAAAATATAACGATCATCAAAGTATAACAATCATTAGAATATAATGTTCATCAAATAAACATCTGAAATCTATTTCCTGGGACCGAAAACAAAGTGACACGAGGTGGCCCTGCTTGGTCTGCATCTGGAGACGCAGCCTGGTGATTGGCTAAGAGGCACTGCTGCAAACAACATCAGGGTCAAGAGGGTCAAAAACAAAATCAAAGAGTCAAAAACAAAATCAAAGAGTCAAAAACAAAATCAAAAAGAGTAAAAAACAAAATCAAAGAGTTAAAAACAAAATCAAAAAAAGTCAAAAACAAAATCAAAAAGAGTCAAAAACAAAATCAAAGAGTCAAAAACAAAATCAAAAAGAGTCAAAAACAAAATCAAAAAGAATCAAAAACAAAATCAAAAAGAGTCAAAAACAAAATCAAAAAGAGTCAGAAACAAAATAAAAAAGAATCAAAAACAAAATCAAAGAGTCAAAAACAAAATCAAAAAGAGTCAAAACAAATTGAAGAGAAAAAAAAAATCAAAAAGAGTCAAAACAAAGTCAAAGAGTCAGAAACAAAATCAAAGAGTCAAAAACAAAATCAAAGGGTCAAAAACAAAATCAAAAAGAGTCTAAAACAAAATCAAAAAGAGTCAAACAAAATCAAAAAGAGTCAAAAACAAAATCAAAAAGAGTCAAAAACAAAATCAAAGAGGCAAAAACAAAATCAAAAGGAGTCAAAAACAAAATCAAAAAGAGTCAAAAAAAATGGAAAGGAATCATTAACAAAATTAAAAAAAATCAAAAACAAAATCAAAGACTCTAAAACAAAATCAAAGAGTCAAAAACAAAATCAAAGAGTCAAAAACAAAATCAAAAAGAATCAAAAAAAAATCAAAGAGTCAAAAACGAAATCAAAAAGAGTCAAAAACAAAATCAGAGTCAAAAACAAAATCAAAAAGAGTCAAAAACAAATCAAAAGGAGTGAGAAACAAAATAAAAAAGAATCAAAAACAAAATAAAAGAGTCAAAACAAAATCAAGAAGAGAAAAAAACAACAAAAAGAGTCTAAACAAAGTCAAAGAGTCAGAAACAAAATCAAAGAGTCAAAAACAAAATCAAAGAGTTAAAAACAAAATTAAAAAGAGTCAAAAAACAAAATCAAAGAGTCAACAACAAAATCAAAAAGAGTCAAAAACAAAATAAAAAAATCAAAAACTAATTAAAAGGAATCAAAAACAAAATCAAAAAGAGAAAAAACAAAATAAAAAAGAATCAAAAACAAAATCAAAGAGTCAAATCAAAATCAAAGTGATAAAAAATCAAAAGGATTCAAAGACAAAATTAAAAAAGAGTCAAAAACAAAACCAAAAGGAGTCAATAACAAAATCAAAGAGAGTCAAAAACAAAATCAAACAGTCAAAAACAAAAATAGAGTCAAAAACAAAAGCAACGAATCAAAAACAAAATCAAAAACAGTAAAAAAAAAAAAATCAAAAAAAGAAAAAACAAAATCAAAAAGAGAAAAAACAAAATCAAAAAGAATCAAAAGCAAAATCAAAGAGTCAAAACAAAATCAAGAAGAGAAAAAAAATCAAAAAGAGTCAAAACAAAGTCAAAGAGTAAAAAACTAAATCAAAGAATAAAAAATAAAATCAAAAAGAGTCAAAACAAAATCAAGAAGAGAAGAAAAAACAAAATCGAAAAGAGTCTAAACAAAATCAGCGAGTCATAAACAAAATCAAAAAGTCAAAAACAAAATCGAGTCATAAACAAAATCAAAAAGTCAAAAACAAAATCAAAAAGAGTCAAAAACAGAATGAAAAGGAGTCAAAAACAAAATCAGTCAAAAACAAAAATAAAGAGTCAAAAACAAGAGCAACGAATCAAAAACAAAATCAAAAACAGTAAAAAAAACGAAATCAAAAAGAGTCAAAAACAAAATCAAAAAGAGAAAAAACAAAATCAAAAAGAGAAAAAACAAAATCAAAAAGAATCAAAAACAAAATCAAAAAGACTGAAAACAAAATCAAAAAGAGTCAAAACAAAATCAAGAAGAGAAAAAAATAAAATCAAAAAGAGTCAAAACAAAGTCGGAGTCAAAAACAAAATCAAAGAATAAAGAACAAAATCAAAGAGTCAAAAACAAAACCAAAAAGAGTCAAAAACTAAATGAAAAGAATCACAAACAAAATCAAAAAGAATCAAAAACAAAATCAAAGAGTCAAAAACAAAATCAAAGTGTCAAAAACAAAGTCAAAAAGAGTCAAAAACAAAATCAAAGCTTTCAAAATAAAATCAGAAAGAGTCAAAAACAAATTCAAAGTCAAAAACAAAATCAAAAAGAGTCAAAAACAAAACCAAAGAGTCAAAAACAAAATCAAAAACAGTCAAAAACAAAATCAAAGTGTTAAAAACAAAATCAAAAACAGTCAAAAACAAAATCAAAGAGTCATAAACAAAATCAAAAAGAAACAAAAACAATTCAAAAAGAATCAAAAACAAAATCAAAAAGAGAAAAACAAAATCAAAAAGAATCAAAAACAAAATCAGACTCAAATCAAAATCAAAGAGTCAAAAACAAAATCAAAAAGAGTAAAAAAACAAAATCAAAGAGAGTCAAAAACAAAATCAAAGAGTCAAATCAAAATCAGAGTCAAAAACAAAATCAAAAAGAGAAAAAACAAAATCAAAGAGTCAAAAACAAAATCAAAGACTCAAAACAAAATCAACAAGAGTCAAAAACAAAATCAAAGAGTTCAAAACAAAATCAGAAAGAGTCAAAAACAAAATCAAAGAGTCAAAAACAAAATCAAAAACAGTCAAAAACAAAATCAAAAACAGTCAAAAACAAAAACAGTCAAAAACAAAATCAGAGTCAAAAACAAAATCAAAAACAGTCAAAAACAAAATCAAAGAGTCATAAACAAAATCAAAAAGAAACAAAAACAAATCAAAAAGAATCAAAAACAAAATCAAAAAGAGAAAAAACAAAATCAAAAAGAATCAAAAACAAAATCAAAGAGTCAAAAACAAAATCAAAGAGTCAAAAACAAAATCCAATGGTCAAATCAAAATCAAAGAGTCAAAAACAAAATCAAAAAGAGTCAAAAACAAAATCAAAAAGAGAAAAAACAAAATCAAAAAGAGTCAAAAACAAAATCAAAGAGTCAAAATGAACCACAGCACTGGGATCTCGGCTCACCTTCAGTGGTCTGCTCTTCAGCACGGGTATGGATCTGTTCTTGACCTGATCCCGACCTGAACAGGACTTGATCTGGATCTGATCTGCACCTGATCCGGAACTGATCTGCACCTGATCCGGAACTGATCTGCACTTGACCCGGATCTGATCTGGACCTGATCTGAACATGATCAGGACATGATCTAGAGTAGATCTGCATCTGAGCTGTACCTGACCTGGATCTGATTTGCACCTGAATCAAACCTGGCCTGCACCTGAATCGGACCTGATCTGGACCGATCCGGATCTGATCTGCACACGATCCGGATCTGATCTGGATCTGATCTGGACATACTCCGGACCTGATCTGGACATGATCCTGACCTGATCAGGACTTGATCTGAATCTGATCTGCACCTGATCTGGACATGATCTGCACCTGATACCGACCTGATCTGGATCTCCTGATGTTGATCAGAGTTTCCTCTGACCACTGATGTTACACAGAGCTGATGATTAGAGTTTTTTGCTCTGAAATAAAAAAGTTTAATTACATGAATAAGAGGCAGAGGCCTGAGACAACAGCTGTTGGATCTGGTGCCTAACAAAGATTGATTGATTGATTGATTAGTTAATTGATTGATTGACTGATTGATTGATGGACTGATGTATCTTAGAGTTGCTGCAGGGATAGGTTGTTAAAGTCAGTCAGGCCTACTAAAGCTGATGAGGAGGAACAGCTCAGTCAGAGAGCTGTTTGTAGAGCATTAATTATGAAACTGTGTTTTTCTGAATTATCTTTGTGATGTATTAAGCTTTGAGTTTTATGTTTGTGACTTTGGGCTGGCCGTAGTTGCCAGTGTACTGGAGGATGCCGGGATATGTATTGACCTCAAGTTGTTCTGCAGAGAGTCAGTAAAAAGGGCCATGTGCAGTAAGAGAAAATGCCTCCTGTGAGTTATTAAGGAATACACCACAGAAAAATTGGCGACGAGGATTAAACAACGTGGCCTTGGATATTATGGCGCTGCTGGTGGCAAAAGAATCAAAAATCAAAGAGTCAGACTCAAATCAAAAAATCAAGGAGATTAAAGCAAAAAAGAGAAAACAAAATCAAAGAGTCAAAAATGAGGACAAACAGGTGGCTACATTGCTAACCGTCATGGGAGCGGCTACGTATGGACTGTTAAGAAATCTGGTGCAGCCGGACAAGCCAGGTGACAAGTCTTACGACCAGATTGTGGCTATATTGACTGCTCATTTTGAACCCAAACCGCTGCTGATTGCGGAGAGGTTCCGTTTTAATCGCTGCAATCAACGGACGGATGAGACTGTGACGAGCTATGCTGCGGAGCTAAAGCAGTGTGCCGTACATTGTAACTTCGGTGCTACGCTGGACGACGCGCTTCATGATCAGTTCGTGAGTGGGATCCGCAGTGAAGCCTGCCAACGGCGGTTGCTGTCCGAGCCCTCCCTGACTTTTACGCGGGCATTCGAGATCGCGCTGAACATGGAAACTGCAGAGAGGGATCTTGCAGCAACCCGAGGCAGCATGCAGTGGAGGCGGGTCTCCAACTCAACGGGGAGGAGGTGCTTCAGGTGCAACGGTAAAAACCACAGTGCAGAGGTTTGCTACTTCAAGGATTCTAAATGTCACAGTTGTGGAAAAACGGGGCACATTAAAAGAGCATGCAAAGCTAAAATCACTGCAGCCCAACCACGCCAAAGACAGTATAGACATTCTGGGAAGAGCACTAAATATGTGGCAGCAGAAGAGGCTGAACTACCAATGTTCACACTAACAAACGCCCAAGAGTGTAAACAAGCTTTTCGAACAAGCTTTATGGTGGGTGACAAGCAAATTGAGATGGAGATAGACACTGGGGCTGCTGTGAGTATCATTTCTGAGAAACTGTTTGAGGCGCAGTTCCCAGGGCAACCACTAACCACCGCCAACCTCAAGCTAAAGACTTACACAGGTGAAGTGATGCCTGTGTTGGGGCAATTTGAGGCGGTTGTGGTTTACAAACAACAAAGAGAAATGCTGCCCCTTATTGTGATTAAAGGTGCCAGCCCAGCTTTGTGTGGCAGGAACTGGCTGCAAAAGTTAACCCTGGATTGGAAAGAAATAAAACATGTCAGTGAAACGCAGCATCCAAGAACAATCGAAGAGGTGCTGGAAATGTACTCTGAAGTGTTCAAAGATGAACTCGGCACGCTAAAGGGCATTAAGGCAAAAATTCTTGTAAATCCTGATGTTGCCCCCAAATTTTGTAAGAGCCGCCCATTACCATTTGCCATGAAGTCCAGAGTGGATGCAGAATTAGATCGACTTGAGAAGGCTGGTATAATAGCACCGGTGAAACACAGTGAGTGGGCAGCTCCTGTGGTGCCTGTAGAAAAAAGAGACCATACAATGCGGCTGTGTGGCGATTATAAATTAACAGTAAATCAGGCTGCCACTACAGAGACCTATCCCCTGCCCCGAATTGAGGAGCTGATGGCCACATTGAGTGGTGGGACTGTGTTTTCAAAGATCGATCTAGCCTCAGCATACCAGCAGGTCCTTCTAGATGATGAGTCAAAGAAACTACTGACCATCAATACACATCGAGGATTATTTGTGTACAATAGACTGGCTTTTGGCGTCAGCTCAGCACCTTCCATTTTCCAAAGGATTATGGAAAATTTAATGAAAGACCTGGATGTTGTTGTCTATTTGGATGACCTGTTAGTTACAGCAAAAACTGAGCAAGAACATCTGGAAAAGCTGCAAAAAGTGCTACAGAGACTCCAGGAAAATGGCCTGAGGGTCAAGAAAACCAAATGTGAGTTTGGTAAAAAGCAGATTGAATACTTGGGACATGTCTTGAACAGCCAGGGCATTCACCCATCTCCAGACAAGATAAAAGCCATCAAGGATGCACCTGCACCCTCCTGTGTGAAGGAACTGAGAGCATTTTTGGGGCTAGTGAATTACTATGGTCGATTCATGCCTAACCAGAGCACTGTACTGGCGCCACTGTATAGGTTGTTAAAAGATGAAGTCACATGGGTGTGGAAGAAGCCAGAGCAAAATGCTTTTGATGAGTGCAAGAAATTGCTAACAAGTGACAAAATCCTGGTGCACTATGATCCAAACCTGCCCCTCACTCTAGCTTGTGACTCCTCAGCTTATGGTATACGAGCTGTCATTCAGCATGAGATGCCAAGCGGAGAAACTCGTCCCATTGCTTATGCATCACGGACGCTGGCCCCAGCTGAGAAAAAGTATTCTCAGATTGAAAAAGAAGGACTAGCGTTGATTTTTGGAGTCAAAAAGTTCCATCAATACTTATGGGGCAGGAAGTTCAAGCTTGTCACTGATCATAAGCCGTTGCTGACTCTTTTCGGAGAACACAAAAGCCTGCCTACCATGGCTGCTGCCCGAATTCAAAGATGGGCAATCATCCTCTCTGCTTATGACTATTCCATTGAGTACTGTCCACCAGAAAAACACAGCAATGCAGACAGATTGTCAAGGGTTCCATTACCCGACACAAGTGATGTGGGGACAAAGGCTATAACACAGAACATTCATGCCCTAATAACTGAACATTTAATGCAAGCACCAGTGGATGCTGATCAAGTGGCACGTACTACACGCACCGACAGTGCTCTAGCCAAAGTTCTGAAATACATTATGAATGGTTGGCCTGACGAGGTAGACAGCAGTCTGAAACCCTTCCACACTCGTCACTATGAACTGTCAGCTGAACGTGGATGTGTACTCTGGGGCACCAGGGTGGTGTTACCTGAAAAGCTGAGAAAAGTTGTTTTAAAGGAGCTGCATTCTGGTCATCAAGGGGTTGTGAAAACGAAAGCCCTAGCTCGCAAATATGTGTGGTGGTCTAAGATTGACTTGGATGTGGAGCAGGTCTGCAGGGCCTGCGAGTCTTGCCAGATGGAAAAGCGGATGCCTCGGTAGGTACCTTTACATCCTTGGGAGTTTCCAGGCCAGAGCTGGAAAAGATTACACATAGACTTTGCGGGCCTCTTTATGGGTCACACCTTCTTGGTGGTGGTGGATGCCTATTCCAAGTGGTTAGAGGTTTTCAGAATGACAAGCACCTCCTCACAAGCCACCATCACAAGACTACGGAGACTGTTTGCAGCATATGGTCTTCCAGAGCATGTTGTAAGTGACAACGGCGCGCAGTTCACGTCTGAGGAGTTCAAGACCTTCATGCGTCAGAATGGTATTATGCACTCTACAAGCGCTCCTGGCCATCCTGCTTCCAATGGCCTTGCAGAGCGATATGTGCAGACGTTTAAGTGTGGCATCAAGAAGCTTTCTCAGACCTCACTGGACATTGAGGACAAGATCTCTGTGTTTCTGATGCAGTACCGCTGTACCCCAAACTGCACTACTGGTCAGAGTCCAGCAGACTTGTTCCTGAACAGGCATATGCGTACTCGTCTGGACCTGATACATCCTGACACTTCAGTTGCTGTTCGTAAGAAGCAGTACTTGCAGAAGTTCTATCATGACCAGCGGGCAGTGAGTAGGTCTTTTTCCCTGAACGACCCGGTGTATTTGCAGAACACAGCAGGGGGGAGAGAGAAGTGGATCCCAGGAGCTATCGTGCAGCAGACAGGACCAGTGTCCTACAAAGTGCATGGGACAGACACAGACAAAACATACAGGAGACATGGGGATCAGTTGAGATCAAAGGTCACAGCTAAGGGACACAGTTTGGATGCTGTCTGTTCAACCTCTAACACTGACCTTTCTCCTCAGCCTAGGGTGCTCCAAGACAGCGTGTCAGCTGATGCTGAGTCTGTGCGCATGGGTGGTGCAGAGGTGCCAGCAGCATCTCCGACACTGCGCCGCTCAGCTCGAGAGAGAAAGCCACCTGAGCGTTATGATCCTTAAAATGTTGATTGATTGTTCTTTATAAAGCATGTAGACAATTAGACTAAGATAGATTGTAAAACAATGAGTTAACTGCCATGTTCATTGCAGTATGGTTCTGTCACATCATTTCCTGTTTAAAAAAAAAAAAAAAAAAGAAAAGGAGTACAGAATTTAAAACAAAGGAGTTTGTTTGATTTACTTGGAGACATTTGTTACACATTTTTGTTACAAGGGTTTGTATGATAATCCAAGACACTTATTATTTAAATTGTGATATGGTTTAACAACAGAGTACCTTCATTTAAAAAAGGGGGGTGATGTGATGTATTAAGCTTTGAGTTTTATGTTTGTGACTTTGGGCTTGCCGTAGTTGCTAGTGTACTGGAGGATGCCGGGATATGTATTGACCTCAAGTTGTTCTGCAGAGAGTCAGTAAAAAGGGCCATGTGCAGTAAGAGAAAATGCGTCCTGTGAGTTATTAAGGAATACACCACAATCTTTATTCATTTTTCCACTGCTGCCATCAGCGCTGATGTCTGCATCAAGTCCTCATGGTTCTCTGATTTGTTTCTGCGCTCTGTGCTCTCATTGGTCCAAATCTCTGATGAGAGGAACACATTGAAGGAGGCAGGACAAAAATCAGAGTCTGACCTCAGCATCCTAAAACTGACCAATCACAGTGAGGCGTGAGGATGAGAAGGGGGGAGCTCCCTCAGGCTGGTTTAAAAGGTTTAACAGGTCTGTGGCTCCCTCTAGAGGTCAGACCTGGACGGTCCTGCTGCTGGACCAGGAGCTGATTACTTAAAGGCTGCGGTCGAATAGTCCTTCTTGGTTAGGAAGGTTTCTAATGGAGTGAAATGAACCGGAAGTAGTTTGTGATTAGAGCTGTTCGAATAGTTTAAATAAATAGGAAAGGAGGCTCAGTGCTTCCTTTATTATCTCCTTTAGCATAGGATACACCGGACCATCCTTTAGGAAAGGAGAGGAGATTATTCTGTTCCACAATTCTCTGCAGCAACAGCTTTTATAAACAGCGTGTTATCTGACTGCTTCTGAATTCAACAGAATAATGATAAACAAATCCCTCAGACCATGTGAGTTCCCTCTGCTGTTCATCCTTTCTAAAGTTTACCAAAACCTGCCTTAACTTTCCAGCAGTCTGATTCTCTGAAGAGAGCAGGATATGAGACATTTGATGTTGATTCTGTTTTAAACTTGGTTCAATATGAATCATTTGTACTCTATTAGATTGTGGTCTTAACAGTTTGTGCCTTTCTTTCCTTCAGTTCATTTATTTTCATGCACTGATTGGTGTTCATGTTGATAATGAGAGGACAGATTTATTTACATCCTCACTTCAACATCGGCGATGTAGGCGTCATTTTTACCGGGTTATTATGTTCAAATTGTCTAAAGGAACAACATTGTCATGATACACCAGCTCTTCTAAGATGAGCCTTTTGTAGTCCATAGAAAATTGTAGTTTCACCACCGTCACATGACGACGTAGCGTAGAGATAGTGTAGTCAGATTCTCTCTGCACGCCAGCTGTCCTTTCCTAAGTCCTTCTGAATTCTCCTTCCCTTAACCTCATGACGTTTTACAACAGGGTTAAGGAAAAGTAGATAGGAAAGGACTTAGGAGGTGACTATTGGACTGCAGCCAAGGGTTTGCCCCTCAGAAAGATGATCCACTGCCATCACACACAGATGGACTGTTTCACATGTCACTGAGATGGGCAGGGGCTGAAGGTGATTGGACAAAGTTTGATACATCACATTCCGAACAGGCCAATCAGTGCCTGGGTCGGCCTGGTGGATCACTGTAACCACTGAAGCACTCATGAGGGCACAGAAACAAACACCAGAGCTCCAGTGAGACCTGCAGAGTTAAAACTCTTAAGACACCTGCATGTGTCCAGCTTTAAGAGGAGCCGGACAGAAAAGCTGCTCCAGACTGACCAGCTCCTGAAACTGAAGATTTAAAATGATTTATAATGAACGTTAGTCCTGAAGTATGATCAGACGTTTGAAGGTCAGTCTGTCCGGTCTGTGGACACTCTTCTGAAGTTATTGGATATGAACCTGTTGGTGTGTGCTGATCCTTCTTATATGGCTGTGTATCATGACTGTTCAAACACGTTTATTTTTGAGAATAAACTCCCTGAATGTCCTGACGGTAAATAATCCGTCCGTCATGACTCTGAGCAGCACACACTGACATGTTTGTTTCCTTCTCAGTCATATTTTATTCCTTTGTAGATCACAATAATCGGGGCTTCATTAAAAACTCTTTCACATTCAGAACACCTGCAGACTTTTTTAAATGAATAAGGTGACGTCTCATAAAAGAAGGGGAAACAGACATAAAATATAGTTTTACATGTTCACAGACTCAGATTCTCCCTTATTCAAACACACATTTAAATCTGATGATTTAAACACTTCAAACTAGGGCTGGGCAATAAATCCATTAACCATTAACACTAATTATTTTCTGCATAAGATTTTAAAAATAAAAATCCTTTTTTTTTCGCTTACTCCAATGGCAAGTATCCTTAAAAATATAAATACTGAACATTGATGTTTTCATAACGGTTGTCCCCGTCAGGTTTTGTAGAAGCACTTTTGTTTCATGTTTATTTTCTGTGGAAATGTCAGTCTGCAGTGTTTATGTAGACAAACCTGCCTTTGATTCAAACATTTTATGACACACACGTTAACGTTAAGAGGGAAACTCTGTTTGCTGTGTGATAACAGAAAGGCAAAACTTGATCCGTGTCATTTTGTGTCACAAAGAGCTTTTTTTTTTTTAAATCGAGAGGGACAAAATGATTCAAATCATAAATCAAGTTTTGTGTTAAAGAATGAGGGGTTTTATTTTTAGGCCATATCGCCCAGCCCTACTTTAAACTGTTCTCATTTAAAGGGTCTACAGTGAGACCTGCAGACCCTCTGAGGGTTTTCACAGACCCAGCCTTAGGCAGAGTTAACCTCCTCAGCACCTAAACAGGTGACGCTCAGGTGTGTTTTTGTGAAGACGGTCGTGTGCAGCAGGTTGAGCTCCGAGTGTGGGCCGTCTTCTTCACCTGTCAGCGCTCTCACTGAAATAATAATTCGTATCTGCTGCCCTCTGCTGGATAAAACAGGTGTAAACAAAAATCAGACACATATTTGACCTGTCAATCACGTCTGTGTTTATAACCATTCATTAAATATGAGGATAAAAGCCCCGCCCCTCTTCAGACAGCCACCACACACACCACATTCATCAAACCCCACCGCCCTCCTTCATGGTGACACGCCTGACGTCTGCAGGCAGCAACCCTGAGTACATGTGAGGAGGGGGCGGAGCCTGTGCTGCAGGACGTCACACTGAGGAGGGGGTGGAGCCTGTGCTGCAGGACGCCACACTGAGGAAGGGGGCGGAGCCTGTGCTGCAGGACACCACACTGAGGAGGTGGGGGAGCCTGTGCTGCAGGTCGACCCTCATTAAATGTCTCCTTGGAGAAGTCCTTGGTGTGACGATGTGATGATGCCACCAGGCTCCGTCGGCCCCCACCCTGGACCACACCTGGCAGGTCTAAATGAATCCTGGGAAAAGGTGCTGCAGCACGATGACGACCACCACCACCATGGCACCACAGAAGAAGAGAACCAGCCAGACAGGAAACGACCCTGCAGGGAAAAGGACACACATGAATCTACGGGAAGAGTGGTGCAGCGGGTAGTGCTGGGGCACCACAGTGAGAAGGTTGATGGCTCAAATCCCTGTTTCATTCCTTTCTGTGGAGTTCACATGATCTCCATGAGCATGTGTGGAGTTTTTCCAGGTACTCTGCTTCCTCCCACAGACCAAAAACATGGTGGTTTGGGGGCTAAATTGCCCTGAGAATTTTGTGTGTGAACGGTTGTCTGTCTCTACATGTTGGCCCTGTAACTGGCCTGCTTATATGCCAGAGTGTCTTCCCTTGGCCCAGTGTCTGCCACAAAGCCTTAGGCAGTACAGATGATGGATGTGGGCTGTGGGACTGAACCAACAGGTTTCGTCAGGCAGACACGGGGTCTGAACTGTTTTTAAAAATCATCAGGTTCAAGGTTCAGGTTCAACAGTTTCTAAAAGCACACTGAACTGTTCAACACCATGTCCTCGGTTCAGTTCAGGCTTGTGAATCACAGTATTTTCTGTTTTAAACTTAAACAGCTGTTCATGGTTAGCCTATCTCTGCGTTTGTTCTGCTGTGAATGTGCCTGTGAGTCAGTGCACAGGGCTGTAAAAACTCCTGCCATGAAGTGTAGTTGTGATATCTCAAATTGCAGCAATATGCACCCACATTCTGAATGTGACAGACACTCTTTCTTGCTTGTGCTGCAAGTAAAAGTGAAGATAGTTCAGCATTTGAAATAACCTGAAAATTTAAGATGGCACTTGTGGGTCATGTGATGCGAGCTGACAGAGGAACATGAACTCTGAGTGCATCAGCACAGAGAATCGTGTTACACATCACGTGTACCTTTTCACCGTGGGCTTGGATAAAGAGCTCACGACACACTGGCCACTGCAGCAGGAGAATCCTCCTCAGCTCAAAGCTCACCAGACTTTGCCTGAGGTCAACATGGTTAAATGTTTTAATGTATTTCAAGTCCTTCTGAAAGTCAACATGATCACCAGGAAAAATAAACTTAATGAGTCTTAACGATGGAGAGCAGAACATCATGAGCTCAGGTCAGCTCAGAAAATCAGAAATTTAATCTGAGATGTGAGCTTGGTGGTGATTTTTTTAACTGATATCATAAGTGCAGGAGCTTTTGCTGTTTTTGTGCTGAAAGTAACAAAGAATTGTTCAGGAAAAATGTTTTGTTTTTTATTCAACAGCCTTTTGTAGCTATTGTATAATGTGCCGTTAATCCTCACAGCAGATCACAAACCAAAGCTGAACTTAAACTGTGACTCAAACACACTGAACTGTGGGCCGAGTGTACTGTTGCACCGGTGTGATGACGAAGATGATGAAGGTGATGGACTCACGTCTGTTGGCGACAGTGTGGACCTGACAGCGGCTGTCCACGGCCACACTCAACATGGCCGCCTCGTTGTTCCCTCTGATGTGCTTGTGCTCAGGGAGGAAGGCCAGGTCTGTGACCACGATGCCGTGAGACTCCTGGATGTAGTACAGCCTCTGCAAGACGGGACAGACACGGAGTCAGACCACAGCCAGACCAAACCACACAGACATGGAGTCAGACCACAGCCAGACCAAACCACACAGACATGGAGTCAGACCACAGCCAGACCAGACCCCACAGACGGGACAGACACAGAGTCAGACCACAGCCAGACCAAACCACACAGACATGGAGTCAGACCACAGCCAGACCAGACCCCACAGACGGGACAGACACAGAGTCAGACCACAGCCAGACCAAACCCCACAGACACAGAGTCAGACCACAGCCAGACCAGACCCCACAGACGGGACAGACACAGAGTCAGACCACAGCCAGACCAAACCACACAGACATGGAGTCAGACCACAGCCAGACCAGACCCCACAGACGGGACAGACACAGAGTCAGACCACAGCCAGACCAAACCACACAGACACGGAGTCAGATCACAGCCAGACCAAACTCCACAGACACAGAGTCAGACCACAGCCAGACCAGACCCCACAGACGGAACAGACACAGTGTCAGACCACAGCCAGACCAAACCCCACAGACACAGAGTCAGACCACAGCCAGACCAAACCCCACAGACACAGAGTCAGACCACAGCCAGACCAAACCACACAGACACAGAGTCAGACCACAGCCAGACCAGACCCCACAGACGGAACAGACACAGAGTCAGACCACAGCCAGACCAAACCCCACAGACACAGAGTCAGACCACAGCCAGACCAAACCCCACAGACACAGAGTCAGACCACAGCCAGACCAAACCCCACAGACACAGAGTCAGACCACAGCCAGACCAAACCACACAGACACAGAGTCAGACCACAGCCAGACCAAACCACACAGACACAGAGTCAGACCACAGCCAGACCAAACCCCACAGACACAGAGTCAGACCACAGCCAGACCAGACCCCACAGACACAGAGTCAGACCACAGCCAGACCAAACCCCACAGACACAGAGTCAGACCACAGCCAGACCAAACCCCACAGACACAGAGTCAGACCACAGCCAGACCAAACCCCACAGACACAGAGTCAGACCACAGCCAGACCAAACCCCACAGACACAGAGTCAGACCACAGCCAGACCAAACCACACAGACACAGAGTCAGACCACAGCCAGACCAAACCACACAGACACAGAGTCAGACCACAGCCAGACCAAACCACACAGACACAGAGTCAGACCACAGCCAGACCAGACCCCACAGACACAGAGTCAGACCACAGCCAGACCAAACCCCACAGACACAGAGTCAGACCACAGCCAGACCAAACCCCACAGACACAGAGTCAGACCACAGCCAGACCAAACCACACAGACACAGAGTCAGACCACAGCCAGACCAGACCCCACAGACGGGACAGACACAGAGTCAGACCACAGCCAGATCAAACCACACAGACACGGAGTCAGACCACAGCCAGACCAGACCCCACAGACGGAACAGACACAGAGTCAGACCACAGCCAGACCAGACCCCACAGACGGGACAGACACAGAGTCAGACCACAGCCAGACCAAACCACACAGACACAGAGTCAGACCACAGCCAGACCAGACCCCACAGACAGGGAGTCAACATTCTCAGTAATAGTAACGGTTTGTTATAATCTGTGGTCAAACATACACAGGAGTTAAAGAGAGAGAGAACTCAAAGATGGTCAGTTTAACCTGCAGCTTTAGTTTAGTTTAACCCAAAGTTAGTTAAAGTTGTTGGTCAGTTTAACCAGTGGATTAGTTTAACCTGAGGTTATTTAGGCAGCTGTCAGTTTACCTGTAGGGAGAAGGAGATGTAGATGGCCACTGATCCCGTCACTGTTCCCAGGCCGAGGAATGTTCCAGAGTCACTGAGGGAGAAGATTCAGGTGATTGCTGATGCTTCATGACGTTTCTGTTTTAATGGCAGACATGTGACCAATCAGGTACCTCACAGCCAGGGTGGAGATGACCTCGGACCCGCAGGGCGCCGTCAGCATGGGCAGGAAGCTCCGCCCGTCCCACTTGGTGATGAAGCAGGGGGGAGGTTTCCTGTCCCGCTTGTGAGGGATTTGAACGGTGTAGAGCCTCAGAGCGTCCTTCTGGTCCTCCACCTTTCCAAACCTGAGACACAAGAGCAGATTTAGGCTGCGTTTACACGGCACCGAAATCGGTCAAATCCGATAAGTTTTCGTTGCGGTTTGGCCTAGTGTTTAGATGAAAACGGAAACTTTTGAAAACAGGCTCCAGACTGGAAAGTTTTCAATACTCTCTCCATGCAGCTCCGTGTAAACCTGAATCAGAGAGTTTCAGGGTGAAACAGACGCAGTACTCTTACACATAAAGGCTGTGCACACATACCAGGAACAACAACAGCTTCATCGTCTACAGAGTACCGTGTGAGCCTCTTACTGTGCTCGGTGTGTTATCCAGACAAAACTATCCAGACTGATTTGCTGTCCAGAAAAGAAACTCCTGTGTCTCTGTGCGTCCACTCTCCATTGTTGTTTGTGAAAAGTTTTTCTTCTTCGTTTGTGTATTGTAGCAGCGCTGCCTCTCTGCAGACCTACACCGCCATCTACTGAACCGGCATGCACACTACAGCGGATTAACTCGTCTCCAGCATCGCCATCTGAACACAGAAGAATTCTAAGACGCAAAGGAAAATCTTTACGTCTTTAAGTTAGGAGTGTAAACGCAGCCTCAGGCTTTGAACCAAATACTTCCTCAAGCTAGCACAGCATGCTGCCCTCTTTATGTTCAGGCTTTAGGCTTCAACAGACTGATCAGAGAGAGCGGGGGAGGACGAGAAATCCTGTTTTCATGGTCAGCTCCAATTGAAGTAGAAGAGGATTTTTTCCTTCAGTCACCTCTGATTGTTGAAATTAAATAAAAACTATGAACTTCATGCTGGTTCAGACATGAATTCCATTGTGGACAACAACTTTGAGAAGTTAGGTTCAACTGTATCTGGCTGTCAGGAATCAGCCTCAAAAGCATTAAATATTTTTATGAAGGATTTAGATCTAGAGGATAACTAGAGGACACATAATCCATCCAACAAAGACCATACATTCTTCTGCACAAGATCATAAAACCAAGACATAAGAGCTACAAGTCGGAAGTTTAGCACTTCATTACAACAGAGTGACGAGTTTCTGACTCAACTGAGAGCACAGCTGACTGAATTCAGAAGTTTAAACAGACATTACAGTGATGTGGGCCACCATCAAGGGGTCTGACTAGCTGAAGAGCCGACACATGGCTCATCCTTGTTTTTTTCATCAAAGCTGTATTGGACCTCCTCTGGGGCCATGGGCCACTCTTTGGAAACCGCTGCTTGAAGGTCAGTATGTTGACAGCTGTTTGTTCTAGCTGTAAAGAGCTGCACTGTTTTCATGTTTCTGGACACGAACAGTCCTGAACCTGTTTGTGTTGGTGTGCAGGGACACTGGTTAGTTTGTCTGCTACCTCCAAAGAGATAGTCTGTCCGTTTGTCCATCTGTCTGTCTGTCTGTCTGTCCATCTGTCCTTCTGTCCGTCTGTCCTTCTGTCTGTGCGTCCGGCTGTCCGTTTGTCCATCTGTCTGTCTGTCCATCTGTCCGTCTGTCCTTCTGTCTGTGCATCTGTCTGTCCGTCCGTTTGTCATCTGTCTGTCAGTCTGTCTGTCTGTCTGTCTGTCTGTCTGCCTGTCAGTCTGTCTGCCCGTCTGTCTGCCCGTCCGTCTGTCTGTCCGTCTGTCTGCCCGTCTGTCCGTCTGTCTGCCTGTCTGTCTGTCCGTCTGTCTGCCCGTCTGTCCGTCTGTCTGCCCGTCCGTCTGTCTGTCCGTCTGTCTGCCCGTCTGTCCGTCTGTGACCAAAACGACTCAAACATTCTCCGTGAGTTTTGACTCGGGTGTTTGGATGAATGTTGGGGGAGACCTGAATGTCGGTTTTAGTCTGTTTTTATGATCTTCATCACTATGAAAGACGACAGCTTTAAACTCAGCTAACAATGTCAGAGAGGCTGTGGTGGAGCTTTGTTTGTTTGTTTGTTTGTTTGTTTACCTGCAGGCCATGTACCGGTACGTCTTCTCTGCCATGTTGGGCACCGTCTCAAACCACTTCAGACCCATGGCCAGCTGGTTTCCACTCCACACGCTGCAGACAAAGTCCCGACCGACCGTCACAAGATGCTGCATGAAAAACAGCATGTTGATTATTATTATTATTATTATCATTATTAACATTTATCAACAAATAAAAGTGGCATTATATTCTCTTTATAAATATACACACAGTCACAAGGTGCTGCATGAAAAGATGGGAAATTATAATCATTAATTTTATTACAATGATTATCAGTATTCTTTTTATTATAATTATTACTATTTCTTTATGGTATTTATTACTTCTGGCGTTTTGCACTTATTTTATTACTTTACTAAATATTATCATACGTATTGTTGTTCTTTACTATTATAATTATTATTATGATTATAACTATTAAAATTCTAATTACCATTGGTATTATTACTTTCATTATTTAGTATTTTATTTTAAAATATTATTATTATTAAAAACAATCATTTTACTATCAATGCTATCACAATCATTATAAGAAACTTTTTTATGCTTAAAATTGTTATTATACTGATTATTATATTAACATTATTGCAATTATACTATTTTTGTCATTACTGCTTTGATAAATGTCATTTTACATTATCATTATTATCATTATCATCATTTTCACCCATAGCATTGTTTTTATTTTCTTATTGTTAATATTATTATTATCACTGTTGTCACTATCATAATGATTTTTCTTATTATTACTATTGTTCATCCATAAACATACCAGTCACATCATGTTTTTGGCCCATGAACTGGATCATTATTGAAGCTTTTTACATTGTTTTATATTTTGAATAAATTCAAGTTCAATGTATTGTTTTTTATTTAGCTTAAGGATACAGATCATCTAAGTCTTTAGTGTTTTCTTGAATATTTGTGTATTTATTTTATCTATTCTTACCTAATCTTTTATCTATTTATACGTCAGCTGGTGCCAGTTAAACCAGGTCCAGAGAAAAGATTTGGTCTCTCAGGTTCTTGAAAGTTCCAGGAAAGTTCAGGGCAGGTGAATGACTCTTCGACCATTAAGTGTGTATGTACTTCTGTAATGTCCTGTATATCTGTACATTCTTTCTACATAATGTGTGTACATTTGTACATGTAAAGATGTTACAGGCTGTACTTCAGAGTACTGTTAGGGTTTGATGCTGGCTAATTTAAAACGGGCTCTGGCCTGCAGTTGGCCCCTGAGCCATAGTTTGGACACCCTCGGTCTACATCAAAAAGGAGACAGTGCATCACCTTGTTTCCTGGACTCATATCCAGATCTTCAATCTCTCCTTCATGAGCTTTAAAGTCAAATTTCTTCTTCAAGGATGGAAACTGTGGAACAAACAGGAACAGAGTCTTTGTCACATTGAATAAGAAAAGGCTGTTCACGCACATCAAGCCTCCAAAATTGTACCACAAAGAAAAGTCCACACACTGTCCCATTAGAGCTCTGAGGTGGTGTTTACACAACAACGTCTTCAGTTCAAAATGGAGAATCTCATTGGGTTTTCACCTCCTGAGTGCCTTGATCCACAGACTTTAAAAAACAGGATCCAGAGTGGCGAGTTTTGAAAACGTATCAGTGTTCGTGTAGATGGGATTCACTGCTTTGTCCCCACATCTGCAGTACTCTTTCACATAAAGGTTGTGCGAGCATACCAGGAACAACAACAGCTTCATCGTCTACAGAGCTACATGTGAGCTGCTAACCGTGCTCGCTTTGTTATCCAGACAGATTTGTTGTCCGGTAGAGAAGCTCCTGTGTATTGGTGCGTCATTGTGCGTCACTTGTCATTGTTTTTTGTGAAGTTTTTTTCACAGGAAAGCTGACTCTGTTGTAACACCGCTGCTTCTCTGCAAACCTACATCGCCATCTACTGGCCTGGCATGCTCGCCACAGAGTTTTCAGTCATTCTGGCATCTTTGTGTGGACGAGGACAAACCTTTCTGTTTCTGGTGAAACCTTGTTGTGTAAACGTGGCTTTAAACAGTTAACACATTTGTCAGAGGCTAAACCAGAGCCGGCTGGTCCATTATGGTGTGTTCACACCGGACGCGAATTTGCGTCGATGCGCGTCGAGATTACATACAAAGTCAATGCAAAGGCACGTCTTGACGCAGATTCGTCCCGGGCGGCGCGTTGGACGCGTTTGGAGCGGCGCGTTTGAGGCGTCGAGCGTCGAGGCGTTCGACGCCCTCAACGCCCCGACGCCTCGACTCTCGAGTTGAAAATATTGAACTTTCGACGCCAGTTCGCTTGACGCTGTGGCGCGGCAGCCAATCAGCGATGACATTCCCCCCCCCGACGTCATTGATTTGATGACGTATGACGCTACGTCCCCCTGCTCCCGCTCAAAGCCCTCTGTAAGATGGAGGAGAGGTTTATCTGCGGTGTTTGCTATCATCCGGAGCTCTACTACTCGACATGTGCACTCTACAGAGACTGGAACAAAAAGGAGCAGGCTTGGGAGAAAGTGCTGAGGAGACAGGTTTTGAAGGTAAGTTCTGTAAATATTCGTTTCCAGCTGGATTTGCCTGCACGGGTCATCACTGAGTCCGACAAGCCCCAGCTCTCTACTGCGCCTGCGCCAGGACGCGCGTCGTCCCTCAGCTTGTCAAAATGTCCAGCGTCCAGCCTCGGGCGTTAAGCGTGGCGCGTCACAGGCGTTACGGGCGTCCATTGACGCCAATTCGCGTCCGGTGTGAACGCAGCATTAGTCAATAAAGGCATATTCTAACAGCACCGCAGCCTGAAGGGGGCGCAACAAAATTTAAAATGAACAAAACTCACCTTCAATATAACTGGATTAAAACTAGTCATCACGATTAACTCTAAAAGTGGAAAAGCTCACATTCAAATCTAAAGCATGTCCAATCAATTTTACTCCAGGTGATAATAACAAGTCAGATCTTCTGTATTTATTAGTAATTTGTTAAGCATATAAACTGGGTGGCATGTGGCTTTTAAATATAAGGCACTGTTATAAACAGTGTTATTTGATTTCTTTGCAAATGTGTAAATGTGTAGAGGCAGATTGAGGGGCCGCCATGGGGCTGAACTGGTCTGGGCTCTGTGAAAACTAAAAAAAAAGAAAGGTTGTTTAAAAAAAAAAAACACAGAGAGATGGCACCACCAGAGAGACTAACACTGCACCCCAGCTGGGTCTCCTTAAAGGTACAGCGCCCTCTTTACTCTCTGTCCTCAACAGCCCAGCTTCAAAAACACTGGACTGTCCCTTTAAGAATACACTTAAAGGTGCCTAAAACCCTCTTCAGTGGTGTTTCATGGACTTGGCACTCGAACTCGTGTGGTATGTTTACCTCCCAGACTCGCACGTGTCCATCTGTCCCTCCGGTCAGCAGCAGGGACTGATCCGGACTGAAGCGGACCACCTTCTGTAGGGGGTCCTGGGGGTTCATGTCAGACGTGACTTCAGCCAGAGCGCTCACGGTGATCTGGACCGTCTCATCCTTGGTGTCGGTGCTGTCTCCTGCCGCAAACGGCCCGTCCTGACCCCCTCGGTCTCCTTTTCCGGCTCGTCTGCGGGCGTTCCCTTTCTGCACGTTGTTCCCTGCTTCAGAGGAAACAGAAGACCTGAGCGTCAGACAAAGAGGACTCCACACTTTCTGGACTGGTCTGGGCTCTCTGAGACATGCTTCAGCAGAGAGGTTTGTTCTTGTCCTGGGACGGTAAAGGCTGGGTGTGTATTAATCCTATCACAGTAAACGACTGACCACACCATATGCAGCAGAGGAAAAAGTTTTAGCATTAGTGATTATCCCATGAAGAATCACTCTGAAGTCTCAGCCAAAACTGAATAATCCTGAAAACATTAAAATGTTCAGACTGATGGCTTCATAGAAACATCAGGAATATTCAGAGTTCAGCTGATGACTGTGTGGATATAAAGCAGCACCTTTCAAAGACATTCAGAGCATGAACCTGAGAGTCTGGAGGAGTTAGAGGAAACTGTGGGAGAGCAGAGCAAGGTTCTCCTTATCAGCGCGAGAGTCTGGAGGAGAACAAGCAGCTCTGAACATTAACGTGAGGATGAGAAGCTTCAGCCAGCTCAGTGTGAGCACGTCCTCCATGTGACACTCAGGCTACATTTACACGGACACTCCTGACTTAAAGACGTAAAGATTTTTTCTTTGCATTTTAGAATTCTTGTGCGTTCGGACGACGACGCTCGGAGACGAGTTAATCCGCTGTAGTGTGCATGCCGGTTCAGTAGATGGCGGTGTCAGTCTGCAGAGAGGCAGCGCTGCTACAACACACAGACGAAGAAGAAAAACTTTCACAAACAACAATGGCAAACAGACGCACAGAGAAGCAAGAGTTTCTTTTCTGGACAACAAATCAGTCTGGATAGTTCTGACTGGATAACAAACCGAGCACGCTAAGAGGCTCACACGATACACTGCAGACGGCCGAAGCTGTTGTTGTTCCTGGTATATGTGCACAGTCTTCATGTGAAAGAGGACTGCACATGCGGTGACATCTGTGTTTCACCCTGAAACGCTCTGATACGGGTTTACACGGAGCTGCATGGAGAGCAGAATCAAATCTCTCCACTCGGGAGCCCGTTTTCAAAAGTTTCTGTTTTCAGAGGAAACGCACGCATTCTCATCTAAACGCAACAAAAACGTATCGGATTTGACCGTTTTCGGCGTCATGTAAACGCAGTCTCAGATCGGTTCAAACTATAGAGGATTTTAGTTCGGTCATCTTTACTTATTAGGCAGCACGGTGGGGCAGCAGGTAGTGCACATAACTCACAGTAAGAAGGTCACTGGTTCGATTCCCATGCATGGGTTCTCTCCGTGCACTCCTGCTTCCTCCCACAGATCAACAACATGCTCTTCAGGTGAACTGGTGACTATAGATTGCCCTTATGTATGAGTGTGTCTGTCTGTCTCTGTGATCAGCTGGTACACAGCTCACACCTTTGCCCAACGTCAGCTGGGATAGGCTCCAGCCCCCCGCCACCCCAAAGGGATAAAAATAACAAAAATCATTTGTTTGTGTCTGTCTGATGAAGCAACAGCTTTAAAACACCAAATAGATTTTCTGTGAGTATTTCATTCTAATATTTGAGATTGTTTAAAATTTAAGAGTGTAAAAAACTTGTTCTCTGCCTACCCCCATTGAGCATAGTGGATATGCATGTGTCAGCACAGTCTGCATCAGAGAGCGACTCCAGTCTCCGAGCAGCAAGAGCACGAACTGACAGCAGCAGGCAGTCAGATCCTGAAGCAGCTGAGAAGGTGGAGTTTGGTGTCATTAACTGAAGAACAATTAGCCAGATTCCTTCAGATCAATATCATCTTTGACTGTTTTCAAGAAATCTGTCTTCATTTATCTACAAACACCCTGCTCCTGTTTTCAGAACATGTAAAATGCCTGACTGTGCAGAAATGTCTGTATGATCCTATATTAGTGTGGATCTAAGATTTATTTTTAAGAACCATATATCTAACTTGGACTGGTGGATGAGGGTGGCTGGGCTGGGAGAGCTTTCTGTGTTTGTTTTTGTGTCCTGTCAGTACTCTAACGCTTGTCTTTTAATGTCAGTGTAATGACTGTGCTGAAACGCTTCGTTTTCTTATGCTTTATTTTGTCAGTGTGTTGGTGTAAAAGCCCCGCTTGAAAACGAGATGATTCATCTCAAGGAGAGATGTCTTAATAAACTGAAATGAATTGAAGTTCACTGGGGTCTGTGTAGGTCCTCAGCTGAGGCTAAAGACACATTTAGAGCTCTGAAGTCAGATGAATATTGAAGAAGCCGCTGTGATGTCACAGCAGCTGGTATCTCTGGACGATCTGATTGGCTGGAATCACAGGCAGATGTCATTTTGGTCAGAGTCTCACCATCTTTGTCGTTTTTCTTCTGTGAGCCGTGCTTGAACTTCATGAGGCAGCACGTCCCGTCCTGACCTGCAGCAATCACCCCGTCGCCCAGCGCCAGGTTCATGGTCGCCCGAGTGTCCGTGTCGTGGGAGTGAAGCAGCGTGGCCGAGTACGAGCGCTCGCCGACCAGCAGGAGCTCCAGGAAGTGCTGCAACATAAACCACAAATCAGGGCTGTAGCCTCACCAGAGCGATACGCTCAGACATGACTCCTGTCAAAATGAGACATCGACACCCGTTTGTATAACTGGGACATTTATTGTTCTTCATTATTAAATACAAAGAGAAACTCCTATGACTAAGTGAACTGTTTTAATAAGCACACAAAGACCTCACAATACTTCACCAGAACAACGAAAACACAGAAAGCAGCACATGCAACAACAGTTATTAATCCGACAAGGATCAAAATAAAAATCATTAATCATTACAGTAAGTAAGACAGGTAAAGAAGGACCTGAGCTTTGTCAGGTGTTTTCTCCTCCTCCTGATGACTGGAAGCACTTTACTCTGCAGCTCAGATATCAGCACTATCAGCACACAGCCTCCCCTATCATACCCATTAACACACCACTGAAGCAGTGGGAGAACTTTTGTTCTCTTATGTGATCAATAAAAGAACAAAAAAGATATTCAGCGTTTTTTGTTTGTTTTTTTTTTAAACTGAACATGTTTCTGTCTTTTTCAGCTGTCCCGCTCTTGCACTGACCCTTCAAGGCCTCCGTGCAATCTGCTTCATTAACTCTGAGACCATGGCAGGTCCTTACCACAGCATTCTTGATGCCGGTCTTTGAGGCCCCCCCTCCTCCGGCTGTGATCACCAGTCCAGTTTTAGGGTCGACCTTCACCGTGTAGAGGGGAAACGGGGCTCTGTACAGATCTGGGATCTTCCTCTTCCCCATCGTTTACCTGAAGGCGGACCACTTCTCTTCATAAATCACCTTTTTCAACGCACCTGTGAAACAAAAGACAGAGGCACACTTCACTGGTCTGTCTGTGCTTTTGTTTTTATTTCTGTTTGAAATTGTCTGTTTGTTGTCTGTTTGAAAAAGAAGACCATGAGTATGTCTGTCAATACATATTGATAATAAAATATCAGATTATGAGATAATTCATGTAAAAGTTAAACAATACTGAGGCCTACCTGACACCATAGCAGCAGAAGTACAAGACCTAAACACTACATATTCAGTGTTTCCTCTAGGTTCATTGCCTTGGGGCGGCGGGTTCGGGTTATGTCAGCTCCATAATATCATAATTAAGATCTGAATAAATAGTGAGCACTGTGGGCACACAACTACAACATTCTCAAAAGAATTTAAAATAAACTGCATAAAGTATAAAAATTATTTAAAAAAAAACAGGAAGAATGTAACATTTCATGTAACCATGTAAGCTCAGCAGGTGGAGAGAAGATGAATCAAAGTTATAGCAAGTGACTGACAATGAGGAGGAACTACATGCTGAAAGTTTCCTACACTGCTGCTAGCTGTGCTTCCCGTCTTAGTAAGGACAATTGGCTTAAAAATGCTGAGATTTTTGCTTGGGGAGATTGTTTGGTAAGCTTCAGGTCATCCATTAATGTTTGTTTAAATTGGGTTTTTTTTTATTGTATTTTTTTTACCGTTATGGCTTCATCCGCCGCCTGAGTGTGAGTGTGTGTATGTCTGTATGTGTCGTGTGTGTGTCTTTATCATCCCCTTCACACAACGCCGCTTCCAGTCATTTCAATGAGGACAAGCGGCAGACAGCACGCAGTTTGGATCCTGCTGCTCAGAAACCAGCGTTTTGAACTTTCTGGCTGTAGTCGCCTGGCAGCAGCAAATCATATCGTACTATCGAAGAACTGGACGTGAGGAAGCATTTCTACTGAATTGTTTTTAGGGAAGGGAGTGTCATAGTAGTATGTCAGAGTGAGCATCTTCAGAGTAGACGATCTTTGTAATGTTAACTGCTAAGAGGGAGCCCGGGATTGGCTGAGGGTAACGGAAGTGTAGACTGAGAGAGAACTGCTAACTGTATGACACGCTGTTTGAGTCTGTTATTAAAGAGAATTAATGATTCAGAAGTTATCGGCTCGTTCTATGACAGGAAGTGTTGTGAGACACTTTTAGGTGGCCTCTGCTCTGACGTTCGCTGAATCACCGCTACGTCTCGGCCCGCGGTGGCAGCAGCCTCAATAAAGACTGCATGTGGGGGGACTCCGCCTGCAGAGAGACAGTTTGGCTTATCGGTGTTGCACAAGAGGAGCGAGGGAGGAGGCGTTTTTCAGAGCGGAGAGGAAAAATGCATTTTATTAAATGTAAGCAAACCATGGCGACACAACTATGGGCAAGATAGCTATCTGCCTCAGCACCCGCGACACCCGATTTAATGCAGGACTCTGATGTGAAGGCAGCGACATGATGCTGCGGTGGTGTATTTACAGTTTTTAAAAAAAATTGCAGGAGCGGCGGGTAGGATTTAGGAGCGGCGGCCCGCCGCTCCTAAATGAATGTAGAGGAAACACTGATATCGGTTCCAGTTTCACTTACATTGCAGCCTCTTACGAGATTAATAGTTCACTTTTCACAGACCATGTTATTCTTGAGTTTTGTCACGTAAGGTATGGATGTGAGCTTGAATGGTTGTCCTTCTCTCTATGTTGCCCTGTTATTGGCTGGTGACACTGACAGTTTTCATCACAGCACAAAGTCTTTACTTTATGAAAATAGACTTGTGGCTTCCATGTGACATCTGTCTTGAGAGCATGTAAAACAGGAAAAAACAAAAATCAATTTTAAAAAATAGTTTACCTATCACTAACTGACAGATCCCCGTGTTACATTGATTCAAGTTTCTGTAACTCAGCAGCTCAATTTTAATGCTATAATTTAATTATTATTGTCATCCATGAATGCTAAACTTCTCTGTTTAAAGGTGCTATGAGGAGAATCTATTACCGGTGACATAAAGACCCTGCTACCCATGAGCACGCGCGGTGACTGTCGTAATGCTGCGTTCCAGTAACCTCAGAACTGGGAGTGGCATCATCTCCGACTTATTGGCGTTCCAGTTTAAGTCAGAAAAAAACATGCCAATCTACCAGGCTATTGTTAGCTGTAGATATCACATGAAGAATGTGATTATCACTATGGCAGCATTTTTGTAAATATAAGTCTAACAATACTATGTATACAGCTGATCTAGAGCGACACACCCCAGTCAGAAGTGACAATAAATGGATTATTACAGGAGCTAAATAACTGTTCACACTGGGGGCATCCATCTTACAGGATGCAAAGTGAATTCAAGTGAAATATGATCATTTTTGGAAAAAACTTCCATCTGTAACTGATGAGACTGGTATAATCGTACAGAGAGCTCTCAGACAGAGTGTAGTAATTTTTACTGGAGTAGTTTTGAGTAATCCACTTAAAAGACATTACAGGCTGAGGAAACATGATTTCTGTTTGGACTGGCTGCTTCTCTGATGCTAATGAATGCAGCTCAGACCTTCCTCGGAACTCTGCACTGTTTTACAACTTCTTTTTTCAACAACTTACAGGATGCAAAGTGACGAGGTAATGTATCTCTTTCTAGTTACGTAGCGGTAGTTTTTGATGTGTGACAACAAGCAATTTTTGGAAAAACTTAGTATCGTAGAGCACCGGGCTGTATATGGCTACTTACAGCCCAGTGCTCTAAGATGTGCAATATAAATAATAAAATAACATAAATTTGCTCTAGTTTTAATTGTCTTGTTCCTGAAGTTGAGTATCCAGGCCAGTCCAGCCCTGTCCCACCCGACCAGAAGGCTAAGGAATAGCATTTATAGATAACCTATTTCGATACTATAAAACTTTTCTTTAAGTGTATATTTCGCAAATAAAATAGTAAAGCTCTTCATGATTTCTGCATTAAGATTAGGGATGGACAATATTGGAGTTTGGTTGATCTCTGATATGTCTGCACTCATTATTACAGACACTGACAGTTTTCATCACAGCACAAAGTCTTTACTTTATGAAAATAGACTTGTGGCTTCCATGTGACATCTGTCTGAGGAGCAGATGTAAAACAGGAAAAAACATTTCATTCGGGAAAAAATGAAACTCTTGACTTTTAAATGTACCCACGCAGAGATGATGAGGTCAAGCATCATGGTACATTTGTATATTTAACAGATATTCCTGTACAGTGGCAGACGAGGTCAAACAACCAACAATCACTTGATGAGGTTCAATAAGAGGGAAACACCAGCAGGAGCAGAAACGCAGCAGAACCAAGAATAACAGAGGAGCTCCAGGCCTGCAGGGGGCACTGTGGCAGGAGCGACACACGAGAGACAGCTGCTCGTAAATCTGAAGTGCTCATGAATTTGAACCTTTACGGTAAATGCTCTGTGCAGAGCCAGAGGGGGATGACAGACAGGCTGAGACTTTATCATGGTCCTGTTTTCCTTTGACCATCAGAAGAGTGAAATACAGGAGTCTGGTCTTAACATCCGCTCTGTTTCCAACATACGTGAACAGAATGTGTTATAAAACTGTATCAAATTAAAGGTCAATGGATGCCTTTGTTGCATATATTCAAGTGAAATATGATCATTTTCTTCCATCTGTAACTGATGAGACTGGTATAATGTACAGAGAGCCTCCGGGACAGAGTGTAGTAATTTTACTGAGTAGTTTTTGAGTAATCCACTTTAAAAGACATTACAGGCTGAGGAAACATGATTTCTGGGTTTGGACTGGCTTTGCTTCTCTTCTGATCTTGCAGGTGTCTTCCTCTTAATGATCTGCACTGTGCTGTTGAGACCATTTGTCCTCATCAGCCACTGTATACAGCAGATACAGGGTCAATGGTATCAATAAATTAGCTGTAATTATCGGCTAAACTTAATATTGGCCTATATCAGACCGATAATAATGTCCATCCCTGTTTGACCTGTCAGATAACAGTTACCTACTTCCTGAACAAATTAATAATTTTTAGTGGTTGAATGTTTGGTTGATTGATGTCTGACTCCACAGTGAGGCTCAGATTTGTGTATAAAATGTTAATTCAGTTTAAATTTCTCATTCCTGTTCAAAATGCCTGTCCAGTAACATTTCTATCATGTTTCTGTTTTCTCGCTTTCATGACAGGTGGTCCAAAGCACTTGTAAAGCTCTGTTTATATGTTTAAATAGATATGAAACCCTGTTATGTCGATCATACTCTGTCACAGGGGTCACTGATCACCTGTGTGTCTCAGCTGTCATCGCCCCTTATCAGAATCATAACCATGTCACAGGTGAATGGAAGTAGCCTCAGAGCTAACTGTGGAGCTAACAGGCCCACAGACGGAGCTGTCATATCATTAGATCACTGCTGACTCTACAAACATCGATGTTAATCTGAATTATCTTCTTATACCTCAGGCTCTCCCTATTAGCAGCTCAAGCTAATGTTTATACTGGCTGTTAGCACTGCCTCACAGTTAGCATGTTAGCTCCTGACTGTCCGCAGAGATAAACCGTCCTACCTCTCAGCAGCCCCGCGGAGCGTCTCTTCGTTATTTCTTCATGATTCTGAACCTCAGGTTGGATTAATTCATCTTTAAATGACAAACACAAGCGACGAAGAGACACGGCTGACGGCTAACAGACGCTAAGACAGCTCAGCAGCCGCTTCCCTACATACACGTCAGCAACGCACGCTGCGTCATGACGTCACGAGCAGCTCGTTGATTTTGCTGTGGAGAAGCAGGCGCCTGAAGTGTGTGGTTTTAGGCTCCCGTACCCGAGTTTTAGCCACGCACAGCCGTGTTTCATCACTGCAGCCTGAGTGGTTTGTGAAGAGGACGGTCATATATGAACATTTTACAGTCAGATGACTTTTGGGGCTGATTTTGGATGGAAACAGTGAGAATGTAGACCTCTCTGGAGGGGACATCCACCCTTTTCACATCTACCACTAGATAGAAGAGTCAGATGCCACCAAATCTGGACTCGATCTTCACAGACAATGCTTGTTTTCAAGTAAATTCAATTTTCATGAGTTTGGGAAATTTGCTCGTTTAATCACACGTGCAGAATAGGGCTAAAATACACCATTCATCATTTGCACTAAAAATCAATATTCTACTGTGCAATACATGTCTACTTCCTGTGCAATACTATGTGAACAACATAGAAATACTGAGAACTGGGAATTGGACTATTTTTCATAGGAATTTGACTATTTTTCATTCATTAATATTTATCATCTACCTCATATTGTACAATGAGCCTCAGCTGTGCTGTGCACAAGTCTGCGTCTCATCTTGTATATATCTTGTATATTTAAAGCCTCCCTGCAACTTGTTAATTTTTCTTTTTTACTTATACTATTTTTGCATACTTTTTTAACTTAACTATCTATTGCACTGAAAGGAGAAGCTCTCCAGTCTCATTGTACATTCTGTATAATGACAATAAAGGCCATTCTGATTCTGATTCTAAATTGGTTGATGGTTGGAGTTTCTATGTCAGCTGTCCAAGCATTACCAAACATGTTTACCTCTTTCATGCCTCCTTACATCAGTTGCATGCCACTGATGCAGCAGTTGGATCAGCCGAAGTGTCCCGCAAATAGACACATCACCATGTGCTTGGACCTGCAACCCTCCAATTACTGCCACAGTGCAGTATCAGAATGTGCCACCGGTGCCCGAAATGGAAAAATTCAGAGAAAATTAAAACAGTTTGTTTAATAGCATTAGATAAAACACTCACATGATGCTCAACAGTGTAAGACCTAAAGCAGCCACTAAACTGAAACTGACCCTGAATAACGTGTAGGTGTGTTTGTGACTGCCAAACATGAGGTGAGCTCTGCTGAGGAGGTGTGCCTGAGCATCACACTGTGGCACACTGTGCCTTTACCTCGAAGGTATTTTTCCTGTCTTTGCTGTGTCTCACTGAAATCCCTCTTTGCTGGTTTGATTTGTTGTCTAAAAGTGACCAGTCTTTCTGAATGGGTCTGATCTGGGCTGCCTGTGGCCCTCAGTGTGGCCCTGGTGGTTTAGTGTCACGTGCAGCAGAGGGACGTGTTGGTTGGGTCATGAAGGTTCCTGCTGATATCTGCTCTGTTTGGAGAGATGATTGGCTTCTCAAGAACAGAGGGAAGCATTTCTCATCAGACTTCGTGTTGTCGTCACAGAACTGGCCGTTAATGTTAGCTTACAGATGGAGGGCAGGGTGGACGTGTGAACACATGGTTACATTAAATATTCTTTATTTAATATCAGCTGATTCTCTGAAGCTCTCCTGCAGTGTCACATGATTCATTAAAGTGTTTCTGAGAAATAAGCGACTGGGTCTGAAATTAAAACATCTGCCTCTGTGGTTTTATTATCATGAATCTCTCTCTGTTAAATTTATCTTAATGAGCCATGGAGACACTCACCATGAGGCCAGAGGGGAAGCCTGCAGAGACAGCAGGGGAGGAAATCTGAAAAAATATATATGAAATATGATCTTAATGTGATTTTGATATCATTTTAGTGTTAATCGAGCATGGGTGTGATGGGCCTGAGGGTTTGTGGGCCTTCCCTGAGGATCTGGATGATTTGGGTCCGTCAGATTTCACTTGGCTCTCTATAGTTTGGCATAATCCGGTCTTCCTTTTAATTGATTTAATCAACTTATTTATTCCTAACTTTTTATTCTTTTATTATTTTATAACTTATTTATTCTTTTAGTCAAACTTCTTATCATATTTAATTCTTAATTGTTTACGTTATTTCAGTTATCCATTTTATGTTATTTTATCTCTCTTGTTTACGTCCCCCTTTTCTTGAATTTTTATTATTGTTTTAGTTTAATGGTTTTTAGCTCCAGTGCTTCCTCATGGGGGCTCTCCACACTGGGAGCTGCTCCTGGTCCACTTGTGGGGATGCTGCTGGGGGACGGCTCCACCATCATGGCCGTAGGCCCCTGCGCTGCTGTGTGGGGCCTCGAGTCTGTGCGGGGCGGGGAAGTCCCTAGCCGTGCTCCTCGTGGGCCGGGAGCCCTCCTCAGTGCTGATGGCCCCAAAAGGTAGCTTATTCCTTACCTCAGTCCTCGATGCACAGCCATGTCTCTCTCTCTCTCTTTTATGACAGCTCGTATGAATGTGTGTGGGATGTGGGGGGGTTGCCGGGTTTTCTGTTTTTACGTTGGCTTTTTTAGCCTCTGTGAGGCACTTTGTGTCGCTTTTAAGTATGAAAAGTGCCTTAGAAATAAAGTTTGATTTGATATACATTTTTATTTCCTTATTTTATTATATGTTTATCTATTTAATTTTTATTACCACCACCAAGGAGGTTATGTTTTCGGGAGTTTGTCCGTCCGTCCGTCTGTGAACAAAATAACTCAAAAAGTTATAGATGGATTTGGATGAAATTTTCAGGAAATGTTCAGCATGGGAAAAGGAAAAACTGATTTGATTTTGGTGTTGATCGGGATCTGCGTCTGGCCGCCATGGCGAAAAATGTGATTTCTGTGAATAACTATTGAACTAAAATAGATGTCATTATGAATCCAGTTGCTAATGGTATGTTTTTATGGTCAAGGAATCTAAATATTTAGATGAAATAAAGGTAGGACTGATATTTATGGTCAAAATGACAATATGGCGGAGGACTGTGGCGCTCTCTGCATGCTGTCTAGTTATTTATGTGTTTGATATGAATTTATTTGTTTAGCTGTTTATTTTGTTTAAGAACCAACTTCCCGTTCCTCTACAGACAAATTTAAGTTTACTGTTGAAATTACTGAGGGATGTTTAAAATGGCTCATGGGCCGCACTCGGCCCTGCAGCCATAGTTTGGACCCCCCTGGTTTTAAAGTGTCACTGTGGCACCAGGAGGTAGGTCCTGTTTCAGATGAATGGAGCTCTCCTCTCATATTGTTTGTGTAACCACACTCGCTAATGGATCACCAGATGTTTGACCTTCACCTTCACATGAGGACGCTCACTGATGATGATGATGATGATGATGAAGATACAGATCAATGGTGAACAGTCCGAGTAATAATGATCAGCCTCAGTGGAAAAATCCATCTGATGGAGCGGGCTGATATTAAAGCGTGCTGCTGTCACTCTGATCTGGAAGCTTCTGCTGGTTCAGTTTCAGGGGGTCACTCTGAAGATTTAAACAAAACAGGACGTAAAATTTAACCTGCCACTTTTTAAGTACACCTATCAGACGGAAACATCTACTCAGCCAATCATATGGCAGAAACGTACGTGTGCTGAAGTTCAGACCGAGGAGCAGAATGAAGAGGGCGATTAAGAGGCTATCAGAAACTGCTGATCGACTGAGACCTTCACACACGAACAACTCTAGGGTTTACAGAGAATGGTTTGTAGAAGAGAAAATATCCAGTGAGCAGCAGTTCTATGGGCCTTGTTGATGTCAGAGGTCAGAGAATGGTCGGAGTGGTACATTGTTACATTCAAGGTACGAAGAACAAAACCAAGCATGTCCAATCTTCAGCAGATGGTCCATGACAGCAGCAGACCACACCAGGTGCCGCTTCTGTCTGCTCAGGACAGAAAACTGAGGGTGTGACTCTACAAAACTGGACCACAGGAGATTCTAAAAGTGTCTTCTGGTCTGATTCTGGGCTCAGAGTTTGGTGTGAACATCATCTCTTGTTTCTTCTTCAGTGGGGCGTTGGCGGTTCAGTCTGATAGTGCGCTTGGTCAGTAATCAGAAGGTTACAGGTTTGAGCCCAGCTCTGGCTGTCACATGTTTATGTGTCCTTTGGCAAGACACTAAGGGTCAATTTAATTGAATTTAAAAGAATTTTAATATATGACCAACAATTCAAACATTAATATTTATTTACTAATTTAACATATATATTTAATATTACCTAAGGGAGAATTGGGATGCCCCCTCTCTAGACGGGAACAAGCAAAACCAAGAGCTGAAGGCTACTGTTGGTGTTGTGTTCACTCCTGCGTCAGTGGAGTGTAAACTGACACAGATGGACACCTGACATAGAAACTCCAACCATCAGAGGGTGAATGTGAGAGTGAATGGGTTTGAATGTGTTGGTGTGACCTGCAGTGTAAACTGCACTGAGCTCAAGTCCATTTACCTTTCACCATCTTCTGGAGACTTCAGCAGCTTCATGTCTGGTGTCTTCACTGTTCTTCATTTGCCTCCACAGTCACCAGATCTCAGTCCAATAGTTTGGGATGTGGTGGAGCAGGAGATTCTCCTCATGGATGTTCAGCAGCTGTGTGATGCTGTCATGGAGACATGGACCAACATCTCTGAGGGATGTTTCAGCTCTGAAGGGGAAGGAGGACCAATCTGGGACCAGAGGTGTACCTAATGAAGTGGCCGGTGAGTGTAAGTCTCCAGTATGAGCAGTAAGTTTGTGATCACATCTGAAAAATTAGAGAGCTCATAAATAAATCCAAACCCAGAATCCTCTCTGAGGCACGTTGATGAGCAAGGCAGCACAGTCCTCTCCCAGAGGAGCTGCAGCAGGACACCATCCTCAGTATCCATGGTAACTAGTGTGCAGAGGGGCAGCCATCTTTGTTTACACAGGCAGACAGACAGACAGACAATATGTGTTAATAACAGGAGCTGATCCTCCTCTGCTGCTCTGAACAGGCAGCTCCTCACATCCTGTGGGGGGGTGTCAAGGCAGACCGGAAACACAACATTCAAAGTGAAAACGGCCCGATAGTGGCCTTCAAAATAAAAGCATGATGTCAGAGAATCAGACACATTCATGTAGGGCACTCAGGAGGTCAGCAGAGGGGAGAGGGGTCAGGGGCCTACAGTAAATCAGGGATGGATGACCTCCACCACACAGAGTCCACAGGAATTAATTCACACCTCCTGAGGACCAGTTAATCAGTAATCGATTAAGGCAATCACAATTATTAATGGAGTAAAAGGAGTCAGTGTCCGTATGACTCTGCTGCTTAAAGGCCTAAACAAACCAAAAACTGATGAGTTTAACTCAAATCAGAACTAAAGGAAGCAGTTTTTTAGTGTGAGAAATGTAAAATTTACTGCCTTTGAGAAATAACATTTATTTTAATTTAGACATGGACAAACATGCTTTGCAGAAATATCCACACCCAGTTAAGTTCACTGATTTTTTACAAATAATGAAACATGCACTACTAAGAGGGACTTATATCTTTAGCTAAACCACACTTGGCAGATAAGATGTCTGCTTTATATGTGCAGTTTAAATATAATAATAATAATAAATAATAATAATAATAATAATAATAATAATAATAATAATAATAAATAATAATAATAATAATAATAATAATAATAATAAGACTATTGTTATTGTCATTATGGATTTATAAACCAACCTTAAAGTCGTCTTGAGAAAAATTGGACTTTCGTGGAAGTGTTGCATTGAATTTGTTTTAACTTGTTTGATTTAATTATTTTAGATTGTAATTAATTTAATTTGATCTAATTATTATTTTTTAATTTGATTAGGCTCTCATATTGATTTATTTCGATTTATTTCTTACATATTTATTTAATTGAATCTGACACAATTTTGACCTAAATCAGGAAATTAAAAAAGCCTTCGAGGCTGCCGTACCCCATAACTCTTGGACATGTTTTACTTTGAAAGAGGCCGGAAGTGCCGTCGCTGTGGACTCCCGGTCGTGGTCGTTGAGTGTTCCGTCTCTCCTGCGGAAAACACGGAGATCCTCTCACACCGGGAGCTCAGAGTGCATGGACCGCGGCTGTATCGTAGGATTATCGATTAACCGATTAATGACTTTGTAATCCGACTGATGTTCTTTTGTGCTGGACACGGACCGAGGACAGAGGAGATAGGACCGAGGACAGAGGAGTGAGGAGTGAGGACACACCAACAGCTGTGAGGGAGCAGAAGAGGCGACATCTGTCTCCGTGAGGACGGTGAGGATAAAGGTGATCATCTGAGCCCGGACACACCTGCAGCTGATCAGGGATCGATTATCCGACTGGAGGGGACACGGAGGGGAGAGTAATCGGATTACAGTGAGTATAAACAGAAGGGGGGGGGCATTAAACATCTGAACAGCTCCTTCTGATCAACGACACACACGAGGGTAGACCACCACCATCATCACCATCATCATCACTAATACAGGTTAGTACTGACCTGTGTGGGGGTAAACATGAGGAAGACCAGGAACAAAGGTGGACCACAGACCACTAAGATGGTCAGACATGTTTACAGACTGTGGGTCTATGAGGGCCTGGTGGTCTGGAGTCCACCTGTGGGTCTATGAGGGCCTGGTGGTCTGGAGTCCACCTGTGGGTCTACTAGTCCACCTGTGGGTCGAAGAGGGCCTGGTGGTCCAGAGTCCACCTGAGTCCACCTGTGGGTCTAAGAGGGCCTGGTGGTCCGGAGTCCACCTGTGGGTCTATGAGGGCCTGGTGGTTCTACTAGTCCACTTGTGGTTCTGAGAGGGCCTGGTGGTCCAGAGTCCACCTGTGGGTCTACGAGGGCCAGGTGATCCAGAGTCCACCTGTGGGTCTACGAGAGCCTGGTGGCCCCAAGCTCTTCAGTCAGAGAAGGACCTCAGTTCTCAGGTGTCTGTGGACCAGGAGGGTCTTGTAGATGATGGTGCAGTCCTCTCCTGTGGCAGAAGCTCTCCTGGTCTTCTGGACCCTGCTGAGCCACCATGAGGATCAGGCTGTGAGAGAAACTTCTCCACCTTCATCTTCTACAGTGAACTCATCTTCAGTGGAGCCACCATCCATCCTCCTGTTAATACTGTCAGCGTGGTGGAGACAGGTCTGAAACTAGAAGAACATCCCTGATGGTACATGTGGACCATCAGGGATGATGTGGACCATCAGACCTTGAACTGACCCCTCAGCAGATGTGTGGCAGATGTTCAGGTGGTGTAACCATCAGCAGATGTGTGGCAGATGTTCAGGTGGTGTAACCATCAGCAGATGTGTGGCAGATGTTAGGGCTGGACAATTAATCAGATTTTGATCGTGATTTCAATTTTGCCATCTGTCAATCATAAAAACATTATAATCAAAGAAAAACGATTAATATGGCACACAGCGTGGAGTGCCGTGTCTGCAAGTTCCTGCGCTTCATAGCTCTTCTGTGTTCCACGTGCAGCCACAGCGAGTGTGTGTGACTTATGTGGATCAATAATACTGTATGTGCCGCTCGCTGGTCCTTTAAAGTTGCGTTTAAATCAATACTGAAGTTTTTAAATAAATGAATAATCGTGTATATTAATTGTGATTTCAATATCACTTAAAATAATCGGGATTCTTTTTTTTACCATAATCGTCCAGCCCTGGCAGATGTTCAGGTGGTGTAACCATCAGCAGATGTCCAGGTGGTGTAACCATCAGTAGATGCGTGGCAGATGTTCAGGTGGTGTAACCATCAGCAGATGTGTGGCAGATGTTCAGGTGGTGTAACCATCAGCAGATGTGTGGCAGATGTTCAGGTGGTGTAACCATCAGTAGATGCGTGGCAGATGTTCAGGTGGTGTAAACATCAGCAGATGTGTGGCAGATGTTCAGGTGGTGTAACTATCAGCAGATGTGTGGCAGATGTTCAGGTGGTGTAACCATCAGCAGATGTGTGGCAGATGTTCAGGTGGTGTAACTATCAGCAGATGTGTGGCAGATGTTCAGGTGGTGTAACCATCAGCAGATGTGTGGCAGATGTTCAGGTGGTGTAACCATCAGCAGATGCATGGCAGATGTTCAGGTGGTGTAACCATCAGCAGATGTTCAGGTGGTGTAACCATCAGTAGATGCGTGGCAGATGTTCAGGTGGTGTAACCATCAGCAGATGCATGGCAGATGTTCAGGTGGTGTAACCATCAGCAGATGTTCGGGTGGTGTAACCATCAGTAGATGCATGGCAGATGTTCAGGTGGTGTAACCATCAGCAGATGTTCAGGTGGTGTAACCATCAGTAGATGCGTGGCAGATGTTCAGGTGGTGTAACCATCAGCAGATGTTCGGGTGGTGTAACCATCAGTAGATGCGTGGCAGATGTTCAGGTGGTGTAACCATCAGCAGATGTGTGGCAGATGTTCAGATGGTGTAACCATCATCTGCACATGCTGGTGTCAGCTGATGTTCTCGGCCTGGTGCTTCGCACAAAGATGACTGACAGGCCACCGTGTTCATCACCATGGTGACGGTCACCTGGTCAGGTTCAGGTGGAGTTGGTGGTGGTCAGAGTGAAGGTTCTTCATCAGTGGTCAACTGTGAGAGAACAGAAGAAAAACCTAGACCAGATCATTGTGAGACCACCTCCACCATCAGACCAGCACCAGGTCCTCTGGGTCCACCTGGACCGAGTCAGGTACTCAGCAGGACCACAGTCAGGTGATCAAACAGGTGAGATGACCATCAGTCAGAAACAGCTGGAGGAGGGACAGCCAAACTCTGCTACCAGGCTGAGGTCAAAGGTCACCGGATATTTCACAGCAGGACATCTGACTGAGAGTCCAGGTCTGGATCAAGACCCAGCAGGTGGACTCTCCCTGGTCATGCTTAGTTTCTGTGGTTGGATCAGTAAAGATGAAGCACGTCCTGATGTCTCTGAAGGTTCCTGTTAAAGTCTGAGATGTTCTTCAGTTCCTCAAACGGACCAGGTCAGCTTCAGTCAGGAGCCTCGGTGCTCCAGCCAAAAACACTTTCAGCAATAAAGACGTAAAAACCTGAGAGCGCGACCGCAACAACCCGACATGAGCCTCCACTGTGCTGTTTTCACACTTTACTGTTTACAGTACAGTCTTCATAGTTCAGTTTTTACTTTTGTTACATTTTAAAGAGTATTTTTACAGTGCAGTATCAACAGTGCTGCGTTTACAAGTTTATATAGCTTTTACAGCACAGTTTTAAAGTGCTGGTTTCACACTATATTCTTTACAGCGTAGTTTTTACAGTGTAGTTTTTTCCATTTAGTTTTTTACAGTGTAGTTTTTTCCATTTAGTTTTTTACAGTGTAGTTTTTTCCATTTAGTGTTTTACAGTGTAGTTTTTTCCATTTAGTTTTTTACAGTGTAGTTTTTTCCATTTAGTGTTTTACAGTGTAGTTTTTTCCATTTAGTGTTTTACAGTGTAGTTTTTACAGCGCACAGTGAAACTGCACATTCCTGCTCCAACAGGTGAGCTGAGTTTAGGTGGACCAAGGGTGGAATGGCAGGTCTATGTGAACCACCTTGGCCTCACAGGTGCAGCGTGTGCAGCGTGTGCACGTGTGCAGTGTGCGATGGTCAGACAGCATCAGTCATGTGGTGGTTCACATGTGGTGGTCTTCTATGTATAAGTCAGTCCGTGTCCCTCAGTCTGTGGAGACAGTCTGAGGAGAAGCTGCAGGTTTTAGATCTGAAGTAGCTCAAATAAAGTTTTTATTTATTCTCTAAATCCTGATTCTAAAATAAACACGTGCATGTACACACAGACAGCTGAGACAACTGTTCTTCTTCAGGCTCAGCAGAGACATCGCTAAGACAGACAATCACAGGGCTGCATACAGCTCTACTAATAAAGACAACAGACCACAGCAGGACAGTCTATTCCCAACGTCCACAGACACATCCTCAGAGTAAAAACAGGTCTTAGACCTGAGAAAGAGGAAGATGGAGGTCTGTAGATGGTCTATGAATAAAGGTCTGCAGATGAGGTCTGTAGATGAGGGTCTGTAGAAAAGGTCTGTAGATACAGGTCTGTGGATGAAGGTCTGTAGATACAGGTCTGTGGATGAAGGTCTGTAGATGAAGGTCTGTAGATGAAGGTCTGTGGATGAAGGTCTGCAGATGAGGTCTGTAGATGAGGGTCTGTAGATGAGGTCTGTAGATACAGGTCTGTAGATACAGATCTCTGGATGATGGTCTGCAGATGAGGTCTGTGGATGAAGGTCTGTTGATGAAGGTCTGTAGATACAGGTCTGTGGATGAAGGTCTGTAGATCAGGGTCTGTGGATGAAGGTCTGTAGATACAGGTCTGTGGATGAAGGTCTGTAGATCAAGGTCTGAAGATGAAGGTCTGTGGATGAAGGTCTGTAGATGAAGGTCTGTAGATGAAGGTCTGTAGATGAAGGTCAGTAGATGAGGCCTGAAGATACAGATCTGTGGATGAAGGTCTGTAGATACAGGTCTGTGGATGAAGGTCTGTAGATGAAGGTCTGTTGATGAAGGTCTGTAGATACAGGTCTGTGGATGAAGGTCTGTAGATCAGGGTCTGTAGATGAAGGTCTGTGGATGAAGGTCTGCAGATGAGGTCTGAAGATGAAGGTCTGTTGATGAAGGTCTGTAGATACAGGCCTGTGGATGAAGGTCTGTAGATCAGGGTCTGTGGATGAAGGTCTGTAGATACAGGTCTGTGGATGAAGGTCTGTAGATCAAGGTCTGTAGATGAGGTCTGTAGATGAAGGTCTGTGGATGAAGGTCTGTAGATGAAGGTCTGTAGATGAAGGTCTGTGGATGAAGGTCTGCAGATGAAGGTCTGTTGATGAAAGTCTGTAGAATAAGGTCTGTAGATGGAGGTCTGTAGATGAAGGTCTGTGGATGAAGGTCTGTTGATGAATGTCTGTAGATGAAGGTCTGTAGATGAGGTCTGCAGATGAAGGTCTGTAGATACAGATCTCTGGATGATGGTCTGTAGTTCAAGGTCTGTGGATGAAGGTCTGTAGATGAAGGTCTGTAGATGAAGGTCTGTGGATGAAGGTCTGTGGATGGTCTGTAGATGAAGGTCTGTGGATGGTCTGTAGATGAAGGTCTGTGGATGAAGGTCTGTAGATGAAGGTCTGTAGATGATGGTCTGTAGATGAAGGTCTGTAGATGAAGGTCTATCACACTGATGTCTCTTCCTGTTTCTCCTCCAGGTGCTGCGAGGCGTTCGGGGGCTGAGAGTTCATCGCTCTATCATGTCTGAGGAAGGAGGAGGGAGGAGCAGGAGGGGCGGAGTCACATCTGTGAGCGAGGGGAAGGGCGTGTCCCGGGCTGAGGGGGCATGTCCTGTCTGAGTGAGCTGATGGTGCTACAGATGGAGCTCTCAGAGTGACAGCAGACGACGTGGCGTGCTGATTCATGACGCCTCTCAGAGGGACGCAGGGCCTCGCACACGCCTGCAGGTGATGCTCAGCTGAGCCCCCCCTCCCCCCCCACACTCTCAAAGCTCCCATGATGCCCCGGAACAGAGCCTTCTCTGAGCCCGAGTACTCTGCGGAGTACTCTGCGGACTGCTCGGTGACGCTGCCCTCTGACCCTGGGCAGGCGGTGGGCCGGACTCACGAGGTGACGGTGCGGAGCTCGGGCTGCTGCCTCTGCCTGCCGCGCTTCATGCGGCTGACCTTTGCCCCCGAGTCTCTGGAGAACCTGTACCAGACGTACTTCAGGAGGCAGAGGCACGAGACGCTGCTGGTGCTGGTGGTGTTCGCCGCACTCTTCGACAGCTACGTCATCGTCATGTGCGCTGTCATCTTCACCTCCGATAAGCTGGCCTCCGTCCTGGTGGCGTCCCTGGGGCTGGCTGCCGACATCCTCCTCTACCTGCTGTGCCGGTTCGGGCTGCTGCCGGACCGCGTCACCCGGCGGGTGGTGCCCTACGCCTTGTGGGTGCTGATCGCCGCGCAGATCTTCTGCTACCTGGGCCTGAACTACGCCCGCTTCCACCAGGCGTCAGACACGGTGGGCTGGCAGGCCTTCTTCTGCTTCTCCTTCTTCCTCACGCTGCCGCTCAGGCTCACGCCCATCGTCCTCATCACCGCCGTGTCCTGCGGCGTCCACACCCTGGTGCTGGGCGTCACCATCGCCCAGCAGCAGCAGGAGGAGATCCAGGGGGCGGCTCTGGGACGGCAGGTAAGACACACACACACACACACACACACAAGCATTAAATGCACTCACCGGCCACTTTATTAGGTACACCCGTCTGGTCCCAGACTGGACCTCCTTCACCTTCAGAGCTGAAATGTCCCTCAGAGATGTTGGTCCATGTCGCCATGACAGCATCACACAGCTGCTGAACATCCATGAGGAGAATCTCCTGCTCCACCACATCCCAAAGCTGATCTGCTGGACTGAGATCTGGTGACTGTGGAGCTCAGTGAATAAAGCAGTGTGAGCTGATCTGAGCTCAGACATGGAGCTGCTGAAGTCTCCATCAGAAGATGGTCCACTGTGGTCATAAAGGGATGGACATGGTCAGCAACAGTCCTCAGGTAGGCTGTGGGGTTTGAACCATGCTCAGGTGGGACTGAGGGACCACCAGCAGCAGCCTGAACCGATGATCCAAGGCAAGATGGATCCATGCTTCATGGAAGAACCGGATGAACTGTGGCCTCAGTTTCCTGTTCTTTGCTAACAGGAGTGGCACCTGCTATAGTCTTTGTTAAAGTCTCTTAAATCCCCTCAGATCTCTTTCTTCTCCACCCTGATGCTCAATTTGTGCTTAAAAGGTCCTCTCGACCATGTCTGCATGACTGAATGCATGCAGTTGCTGCCATGCGATTGACGATCAAAACTTTACCATAAGGATCAGTTGGAAAGGTGTACCTAATAAAGTGGCCAGTCTGATGCCTATCTGCAGACTCAGTGGTCAGGTACTCGTGCAGCTCTTTGTTTTTTAATCTGATGATAACGAACATAACTCTTGACTCTGGAGGGTCAATGGGTTCTGTTGGCGAGGCGCTGGTGCCTGTGAGCACGTTGTCATCAGATCATCGACTCTCTGCTCCCTTTAATTCAGTATTGATCTCTGTATCAGCCGCGTGGACCTGAAAGTTTGGCCTGGATTGTTGTCATTGACTTGTGAAGATCTGAACGAAAAACTGAGGCACCAAGTCAGTGAGATTTGATTGTCCTGATTCTCCTCCTATAAAACGGTCAATGCTAGCACTGAAGTCAGGATCTGCACTCATGAAGACTTTATGGAGTTTAACCTGATTTATGTTCATTTATGTACTTAGATCAATCTTTATTGGTGTAGCGCAGCTCATACCAAGTGTTATTTCAAGATAGATATATACATGTATATGCATTTATATAAATGTAGATAATAAATATGTTTGTATATATACACATACACACATCCAGAGGTGAATCATCCAGGCAGAGAAAATAAAAACTTAAAATAAGAACTTGTGACGGAGACAAACCCATGGATGCCCAAATCCTAAATCTGTCCTCATTATATTGTTTCTCTGCTGAATGTAGATTCAGTCATTTAGTCTTCATTTATATAGCACCATATTTGTTTTTGCTGAACACAGATTTATTAAAGGTAAGCTCTTAACATGGAGGATCTCATTCTCCCATGTCTGTAAAAATAGTTAATAATATTAACATTAATAATTATAATGAATATAATCTGAAGAGGAATGGTGTTAGTTAATGAAATAGCATGTTGCTGAACTATAATTACAAATGTTTAACTGGTCTAAAAGTCTGGATTTATGTTAAATGATGTTTCTGTTGATGGTTGATGCTCATGGAGTGGAGCAGGTCCACAGCAGCAGGTCATCATGACTGTTTCAAGGTCACTCTGATATACACTCATGGACAAAATTGTTGAAAAACATAAACTAATGAAACTGGCCTGATCAAAGATGATGGCACCCCTAGAAAAGATGAAATCTGATGTGACCATAGGGACATGTTAAACTGAGGCGTGTCCTGTAATTATCATCACAGGTGTCTTCAAGCTTGTATGAATGAGGGTCATGAGTCCTGGATGGACCAGATGAGGAACTGTGGTCTGAGTTCAGTCTGTGTTTTTTTCCAGTTGTTGGCGAACATGGTGATCTACGTCTGCTCCATCACGGTTGGCGTCATGTCCTACTACATGGCTGACAGGAAACATCGCAAAGCTTTCCTGGAGGCCCGGCAGTCTCTGGAGGTCAAACTGAACCTGGAGGAGCAGAGCCAGCAACAGGTCTGACTCGCAACAACACAACATTAACAAACCCCAACACGACATTAACAAACCCCAACACGACATTAACAAACCCCAACACGACATTAACAAACCCCAACACGACATTAACAAACCCCAACACGACATTAACAACCACAACACGACATTAACAAACCCCAACACGACATTAACAACCACAACACGACATTAACAAACCCCAACACGACATTAACAACCACAACACTACATTAACAACCACAACACGACATTAACAACCACAACACGACATTAACAAACCCCAACACGACATTAACAACCACAACACTACATTAACAACCACAACACGACATTAACAACCACAACACGACATTAACAAACCCCAACACGACATTAACAAACCCCAACACGACATTAACAACCACAACACGACATTAACAACCACAACACTACATTAACAACCACAACACGACATTAACAAACCCCAACACGACATTAACAAACCCCAACACGACATTAACAACCACAACACGACATTAACAAACCCCAACACGACATTAACAACCACAACACGACATTAACAAACCACAACACGACATTAACAAACCCCAACACGACATTAACAACCACAACACGCCATTAACAAGCCCCAACACGACATTAACAAACCCCAACACGACATTAACAACCACAACACGACATTAACAACCACAACACTACATTAACAAACCACAACACGACATTAACAACCACAACACGACATTAACAAACCCCAACACGACATTAACAAACCACAACACGACATTAACAAACCCCAACACGACATTAACAAACCACAACACGACATTAACAAACCCCAACACGACATTAACAAACCACAACACGACATTAACAAACCACAACACGACATTAACAAACCCCAACACGACATTAACAAACCACAACACGACATTAACAACCACAACACTACATTAACAAACCACAACACGACAAAAACAAACCCCAACACGACATTACCAAACCATAACACAACATTAACAAACCCCAACACGACATTAACAAACCCCAACACGACATTAAAAAACCCCAACACGACATTAACAAACCCCAACACGACATTAACAAACCACAACACGACATTAACAACCACAACACTACATTAGCAAACCATAACACAACATTAACAAACCCCAACACGACATTAACAAACCACAACACGACATTAACAAACCCCAACACGACATTAACAAACCCCAACACGACATTAACAAACCACAACACTACATTAACAAACCATAACACAACATTAACAAACCCCAACACGACATTAACAAACCACAACACGACATTAACAAACCCCAACACGATATTAACAAACCACAACACGACATTAACAAACCACAACACGACATTAACAAACCACAACACGACATTAACAAACCCCAACACGACATTAAACCATAACACAACATTAACAAACCACAACACGACAAAAACAAACCACAACACGACATTAGCAAACCACGACTTCACAAAAACAAACCCCAACACGACATTACCAAACCATAACACGACATTAACAAACCCCAACACGACATTAACAAACCCCAACACGACATTAACAAACCACAACACGACATTAACAAACCCCAACACGACATTAACAAACCACAACACATTAACAAACCCCAACACGACATTAACAAACCCCAACACGACATTAACAAACCCCAACACGACATTAACAAACCACAACACGACATTAACAAACCACAACACGACATTAACAAACCACAACACGACAAAAACAAACCCCAACACGACATTACCAAACCATAACACAACATTAACAAACCACAACACGACAAAAACAAACCCCAACACGACATTAACAAACCCCAACACGACATTAAAAAACCACAACACTACATTAACAAACCATAACACAACATTAACAAACCCCAACACGACATTAACAACCACAACACTACATTAACAAACCACAACACGACATTAACAACCACAACACTACATTAACAAACCATAACACAACATTAACAAACCCCAACACGACATTAACAAACCACAACACGACATTAACAAACCACAACACGAAAAAACAAACCCCAACACGACATTACCAAACCATAACACAACATTAACAAACCACAACACGACAAAAACAAACCACAACACAACATTAACAAACCCCAACACGACATTAAAAAACCCCAACACGACATTAACAAACCCCAACACGACATTAACAAACCACAACACGACATTAACAACCACAACACTACATTAACAAACCACAACACAACATTAACAAACCCCAACACGACATTAACAAACCACAACACGACATTAACAAACCCCAACACGATATTAACAAACCACAACACGACATTAACAAACCACAACACGACATTAACAAACCACAACACGACAAAAACAAACCCCAACACGACATTACCAAACCATAACACAACATTAACAAACCACAACACGACAAAAACAAACCACAACACGACATTAGCAAACCACGACACAAAACAAACCCCAACACGACATTAACAAACCCCAACACGACATTAACAAACCCCAACACGACATTAACAAACCACAACACGACATTAACAAACCACAACACGACATTAACAAACCACAACACGACAAAAACAAACCCCAACACAACATTACCAAACCATAACACAACATTAACAAACCACAACACAACAAAAACAAACCACAACACGACATTAACAAACCACAACACGACATTAACAAACCACAACACGACATTAACAAACCACAACACGACATTAACAAACCACAACACCACATTAACAAACCACAACACGACATTAAACCACAACACAAAAACAAACCACAACCGACATTAACAAACCACAACACAACATTAACAAACCCCAACACGACATTAACAAACCACAACACGACATTAACAAACCACAACACGACATTAACAAACCACAACATGACATTAACAAACCACAACACGACATTAACAAACCCCAACACCACATTAACAAACCACAACACGACAAAAACAAACCCCAACACGACATTAACAAACCACAACACGACAAAACAAACCACAACACGACATTAACAAACCATAACACAACATTAACAAACCACAACACGACATTAACAAACCACAACACGACATTAGCAAACCACGACTTCACAAAAACAAACCCCAACACGACATTAACAAACCACAACACGACAATTACAAACCGCAACACCACATTAACCAACCCCAACACGACATTAACAAACCGCAACACGACATTAACAAACCACAACACGACATTAACAAACCACAACACAACAAACCCCAACACGACATTAACAAACCCCAACACGACATTAACAAACCACAACACGACATTAACAAACCACAACACAACAAAAACAAACCACAACACGACATTAACAAACCACAACACGACATTAACAAACCACAACACAACATTAACAAACCCCAACACCACATTAACAAACCACAACACGACATTACCAAACCACAACACGACAAAAACAAACCACAACACGACATTAGCAAACCACGACTTCACAAAAACAAACCCCAACACCACATTAACAAACCACAACACGACATTAACAACCACAACACGACATTAACAAACCACAACATGACATTAACAAACCACAACACCACATTAACAAACCCCAACACCACATTAACAAACCACAACACGAGATTAACAAACCACAACACGACATTAACAAACCCCAACACGACATTAACAAACCCCAACACGACATTAACAAACCCCAACACGACATTAACAAACCACAACACGACATTAACAAACCCCAACACGACATTAACAAACCCCAACACGACATTAACAAACCCCAACACGACATTAACAAACCACAACACGACATTAACAAACCACAACACGACATTAACAAACCCCAACACGACATTAACAAACCACAACACGACATTAACAAACCACAACACGACATTAACAAACCACAACACGACATTAACAAACCCCAACACGACATTAACAAACCACAACACGACATTAACAAACCCCAACACGACATTAACAAACCACAACACGACATTAACAAACCACAACATGACATTAACAAACCACAACACGACATTAACAAACCCCAACACCACATTAACAAACCACAACACGAGATTAACAAACCCCAACACGACATTAACAAACCACAACACGACAAAAACAAACCACAACACGACATTACCAAACCATAACACAACATTAACAAACCACAACACGACAAAAACAAACCACAACACGACATTAGCAAACCACGACTTCACAAAAACAAACCCCAACACGACATTACCAAACCATAACACGACATTAACAAACCCCAACACGACATTAACAAACCCCAACACGACATTAACAAACCACAACACATTCAACAAACCCCAACACGACATTAACAAACCCCAACACGACATTAACAAACCCCAACATGACATTAACAAACCACAACACGACATTGACAAACCACAACACGACATTAACAAACCCCAACACGACATTAACAAACCCGAACATGACATTAACAAACCACAACACGACATTAACAAACCACAACACGACATTAACAAACCACAACACGACATTAACAAACCACAACACGACATTAACAAACCACAACACGACAAAAACAAACCCCAACACGACATTAACAAACCACAACAAGACATTAACAAACCCCAACACGACATTAACAAACCACAACAGGATATTAACAAACCCCAACACGACATTAACAAACCACAACACAACAAAAACAAACCCCAACACGACATTAACAAACCCCAACACGACATTAACAAACCACAACACAACATTAACAAACCACAACACTACAAAAACAAACCCAACACGACATTAACAAACCCCAACATGACATTTACAAACCCCAACATGACATTAACAAACCACAACACGACATTAACAAACCACAACACAACAAAAACAAACCACAACACAACAAAAACAAACCACAACACAACAAAAACAAACCCCAACACAACAAAAACAAACCCCAACACGACATTAACAAACCACAACACGACATTAACAAACCACAACACAACAAAAACAAACCCCAACACGACATTAACAAACCCCAACACGACATTAACAAACCCCAACACGACATTAACAAACCACAACACGACATTAACAAACCACAACAGGATATTAACAAACCACAACACGACATTAACAAACCCCAACACGACATTAACAAACCACAACACGACATTAACAAACCCCAACACGACATTAACAAACCACAACACGACATTAACAAAGCACAACACGACATTAACAAACCACAACGCGACAAAAACAAACCACAACACGACATTTACAGACCCCGACACGACATTAACAAACCACAACACGACATTAACAAACCACAACACGACATTAACAAACCCCAACACGACATTAACAAACCCCAACACGACATTAACAAACCCCAACAAGACATTAACAAACCACAACACGACATTAACAAACCCCAACACGACATTAACAAACAACAACACGAAATTAACAACCACAACACGACATTAAGAAACCCCAACACGACATTAACAAACCCCAACAGGACAAAAACAAACCACAACACGACAAAAACAAACCACAACACGACAAAAACAAACCACAACATGACAAAAACAAACCACAACACGACATTAACAAACCACAACACAACAAAAACAAACCACAACACAACAAAAACAAACCACAACACAACAAAAACAAACCCCAACACGACATTAACAAACCACAACACGACATTAACAAACCACAACACAACAAAAACAAACCCCAACACGACATTAACAAACCCCAACACGACATTATCAAACCCCAACACGACATTAACAAACCACAACACGACATTTACAAACCACAACACAGACATTAACAAACCCCAACACGACATTAACAAACAACAACACGACATTAACAAACCCCACCACGACATTAACAAACCCCAACACGACATTAACAAACCCCAACACGACATTAACAAACCACAACACGACATTAACAAACCACAACACGACATTAACAAACCCCAACACGACATTAACAAACAACAACACGACATTAACAAACCCCAACACGACATTAACAAACCCCAACACGACATTAACAAACCCCAACACGACATTAACAAACCACAACACGACATTAACAAACCACAACACAACAAAAACAAACCACAACGCGACAAAAACAAACCACAACGCGACATTAACAAACCACAACAGGACATTAACAAACCACAACACAACATTAACAACCACAACACGACATTAACAAACCCCAACACGACATTAACAAACCCCAACACGACAAAAACAAACCACAACACGACAAAAACAAACCACAACACGACATTAACAAACCACAACACAACAAAAACAAACCACAACACGACATTAACAAACCCCAACACGACATTAACAAACCCCAACACGACATTAACAAACCCCAACACGACAAAAACAAACCACAACACGACATTAACAAACCACAACACGACATTAACAAACCCCAACACGACATTAACAAACCACAACACGACAAAAACAAACCACAACACGACAAAAACAAACCACAACATGACAAAAACAAACCACAACACGACATTAACAAACCACAACACAACACACAAACAGTTCATCAGCCTTTATATATACAGCACACCATGGTTACAGATGTCATTTACAGATGCTCTGCTTATGTACGTGTTTGATAACTTTAAAGAGATGTAAAAGGAAAAGAGGAAGGCTTCGACAAAGGGAATTAATTTGCGGATGTTCCCGTCATATTTGTCCCTTTTTAAATAGATTTATTTGAGGTTAGCCCGTTGTGATGTGGCCCCTGGTTTTCAGGGGTCCTCCTGTATGAGTGGTTGTCAGAGGACTGATGTTTGTGAATAATACTTCTCTAAGTGGTAGATGTCGGGTTAAAGTAGCATCTGGAGCCAAAATACAGGCAGGTATGTGTAGCATGAGTGAGAGAGCGCCCCCTGCAGTCAGGCTGTTCAAACACCCATGATCCTGGTTTCCATGGTGACGCTGAGAGATTTAGGGTTAAAGGGCCGTAAACAGATGGTTTACAGAGAGGGCTAGAGAGCAGGAAGAGAGAGAGGAAACTCCTGGAATGATGATGATGATATAGCAGCAGCAGTGCATGCTGGGTGAAGAGGGCTGCTGACCAATCATTCCATGCACGCTGGCTGCTGTTACCATGACGACCATCCTCCTGAGACGGTGCCAGCTGTAATCAGAGAGCTCCAGCCTCTGCTAAGAGCATGTGCAGAGTGAAAACTGCAGGGTCAGAGTCAGAGAGAGAGTCAGCGGAGACAGGCTTGGACTGCAGCAGGTCAGTCTAGTCCCTGTTCAGCGGAGACAGGCGTGGACTGCAGCAGGTCAGTCTAGTCCCTGTTCAGCGGAGACAGGCGTGGACTGCAGCAGGTCAGTCTAGTCCCTGTTCAGTGGAGACAGGCGTGGACTGCAGCAGGTCAGTCTAGTCCCTGTTCAGTGGAGACAGGCGTGGACTGCAGCAGGTCAGTCTAGTCCCTGTTCAGCGGAGACAGGCGTGGACTGCAGCAGGTCGGTCTAGTCCCTGTTCAGCAGGGACAGGCGTGGACTGCAGCAGGTCAGTCTAGTCCCTGTTCAGCAGAGGCAGGCTTGGACTGCAGCAGGTCAGTCTAGTCCCTGTTCAGCGGAGACAGGCGTGGACTGCAGCAGGTCAGTCTAGTCCCTGTTCAGCAGGGACAGGCGTGGACTGCAGCAGGCCGGTCTAGTCCCTGTTTAGCGGGGACAGGCGTGGACTGCAGCAGGTCAGTCTAGTCTCTGCTGTTGTAACTCGAGCAGAATGTGTCTTCATGTCTCTGAAATAATCAGGACGTTCTTGATGGCAGCATGTTGCTCCTGTTGCCCAAAACAGTCTGAAATGTGGACTCAGACCACAGCAGACTTTCCCACTTTGCCTTGGTCCATCTCAGATGAGCTCGGCCCAGAGAGGCCGGCGGTGTTTCTGGGTGTTGTTGATGTTTGTCTTTGTCTTTGCATGGTAGAGTTTGACCTTGACCTTGTAGATGTAGAGATGAACTGTACTAACTGACGATGGTTGTCTGAAGTGCTCCTGAGCCCACGTGCTGATGTCCTTTACCCAATGATGCTGATTTATAATGCAGAGCAGCCTGAGGGGCCACAGGTCACAGGCATTCAGTGTTCATTTCACTTGTACTGGTTGAGTCCAGAGATGTTTTTGGGTTCTCTGAATCTGCTGGTGATATTATGTTCAGCAGATGAAGCCCTGAGTTCCTGGGGGTGGAGATGCTCCTGTTATACCCATTCAAACACTCACCTGTTCCTCATTGAGCTGCTCACCTGCTCACTCAAACAGGTGTTTATGAGCATTACCCAACACTCCCTGCTGCCTCAGCTTTCCTGAAACATGTAGGTCATTCCATATGAGTAAATATTTCCAGAAACACAATACATTATCTCGGTGTGATCATTAAAGATCCTTTCTCTGTGGTGAAATATCTGGTTGAGATTGTTGTTGTTCTGTTTGTGTCTATGTCCCACATTCGTCTGCGTATAAATAAAATGAAACATTTCAGGTCTCATAACGATCTGACGCTCTCTCTGTGACGTCCTCAGGAGCGCCTCCTGCTGTCCATCCTGCCAAAACACATTGCAGACGAGATGCTGCAGGACATGAAGAAGGAGCAGAGTCAGAAGGAGATGCAGCAGTTTAACACCATGTACATGTACAGACACGAGAACGTCAGGTGAGCACGTCCCAGCTGAGTGTTCATCCACATCCACACCACACCTGAGACCACTCACCTGACCCCACCCTCTGAGGAAGACTGTGGAGACCCCCATGGTCTCTGGGGCCTTCAGAGGGCAGAGTTTACAGCAGGTCAATGCTGTCAGGTGCTGTCTAGATTAACAAACACTAAACTTCAGGATCATAACAGCATCATAGATCCCTGTTCCTCTGAGCCAACGAGGGGTTTTAAACTCTGTATTTCCAGTTATCTCTAACACCACAGCTGTGTTTGAAATCGTTCCCTATCACAGATATAGTGCATTATATAGTGTGTTTGGCATTTTATAGTGTTGTTCGAATTCTCAGCAGTTAATTTCATTCACTATAGTGCACTACAAAATACCCACAATGCACAGCAAAAGTGAGTGAACATACGATGTACACTATATTGTACTCCTGTATACCACAATGCAATGCGGTCGTGTTTTTCCATAGAAGAAGAGACAGAAGGCTGTTAGGAGCTGCTTTGATTCATAAATGTAAAACCGTTAAAGTATCTTTAACACATTCGTAGCTTAGCTCTATTACGTCTTTTAGCGGCTGTAAACAGCTTCAAAATTTGTTAATCATCCTCGTGAGTGCCCGGTTTGTTTATGTGATTTTTGGCGCGTCCACTTCCATCACAGGAATATCCGGCTCATCTACTGACGCTACGACGTTTAGAAAATTTCAGTGTAGTGTCCGAAATGTCATGTGAATGAGTGGATGATTTTGAACACAGCTCATGGGAGTAAATTCCACCTAGTTAGCAGCTGTTGTTAGCAACATGCTAACTGGGCGGCCTGAATGTGGCAGCTCCTTCGTCAGGCTGCGGGCTGGGTTCTAGACCAGATGGAAGAGTTTAGCCCTCCAAACACAGGATGGTTTTAGTTTGTGGTCTTGCCCACCTCACAGAGAGGTGGGACGGAGCTTGATGCAGGAACTCTTCTCCCCCTGAAGCTTGATGATGATGCGATGGTCACCTGAGTGACCGCTGCAGGCTGTTGTGTGAGGGCTCACAGAACACACCGTAACCATGCAACAGTGATCATCCACAAGTCCATCAATCAGTGAGGTCCTTCATCCATCAATGAATCCATCCATCCTTCCATCCTTTCTGCCCTGCTCTAAGCTGACCTTGCAGTGCAGCTGGATCCTCCTGATTAAATGTCCGTAAGTCTGTAATTAGGCAGATCCTTCATGTTAAGCTCCAAACTACAACATCTGCACGGCCAAATCAGAGTCCTTCAAAGCAGAAAGAGGTGGAGCTAAGAGCCAGATGACGGGTGTGATTGACAGAACAGCTGTCCAATCACCTGCTGGATATGTTCGGAAAAGGTTTTTGGTGTTCTCAGAGCAGATGTCAGCCCTCCACTGAGTTCTGCGCTGGGGTCTCCTCCAGGGGGTGTCTTGATCACCTGAGCTGCTCTCCTTCAGCCTGCACTGCTGCACGTGGTTACCTCAGGTAGATTCTACAGTCACCTGTGAACAAGACCCTGAGACACCTGTCCCCCCCCCAATGGACCTCAGCTGTGGAGTTCCTGAATTATTTAGTGAGGGGGTGAGGGTCAGTCTGGTCTCCACAGGAATGTTCCAGGGAGAGAGTAGGGAATGACATACAGGAAAGGTTGGCCTCCACACAGGGTCATCAGGCTAGAGATGCTCTGCGTTCATGTCCCTGTTGGAGCCATCAGAGCTAACTTCCTGTCCATGTGTCTGAGCTAACTTCCTGTCCGTGTGTCTGTGTGCAGTATCTTATTTGCAGACATCGTTGGCTTCACTCAGCTCTCGTCGTCCTGCAGCGCTCAGGAACTCGTCAAACTGCTGAATGAACTCTTCGCTCGCTTCGACAAACTGGCTGCTGTGAGTAACACACACACATCATGTTTGAGTTTAACCCTTTGACTGGTATTGTAACCATGCGGTTGACTTTCTGCCACCATTTCACTGTATTTCAAGTTTTGAAAGCCCATCTTAGTCTGTTTTTTCTTTCGTGTATCTGATGGTTGGTGCTACTGTACATGGATGTCATTGTTTGAAAACTATACAAATCAGATGTAAACTGTTGCTGCATAACTCCTCAGACATCTAACAGAAAGAGTCTTTTCACATATTTCCAGATCCTCTTACAATCATGATCTAGTTGAAGGAAATAAATTTGATGCAAAATAATTAATCTGTGATTCCTCAGAAACCTCATCTGGTAAATGTCTAACTTTTGCTCTCTTGGATGTTTTTATATGAAAATTAAAAAATTGTTTCAGAAATGAAAGATTTCCATTCAAGCCCAGAAAAACCCTTAACAGGCAAGCCAACCAGCAGGTTGACCAACATATCTGTTTCCCGATTAGGTAAATAAAAGCTGAAATGAAGCCAAGGGAAGAGGCAGGAACACAATTTAACCAACTAATAATTTGTCTACTCACGCACTAGTTCACCAAGTGAAAAAATGATCAAACACTCAGAAACAGGACTGTTTCTGTCTGCCGTTAGCTTGAATCATTTTGACCTCTCGTGACTGATCATGTGGCGGCACAGTGGTGCAGCAGGTAGTGCACATGCATTCGTGGGTTCTCTCCAAATACTCTGGTTTCCTCCCAAAGACCAAGAAAATGCTCATTAGGTTAATTTATGACTCCAGATTGGCCATAGGTATGAGATTAAGCGTGTCTGTGTCTCCATATGTGGCCCTGTGATTGGTTGGAGACTGGTTCAGGGTGTACTCCGCCTCTCTGCCATGTCAGCAGAGACAGGCTCCCGTCCCACTCGACCCTGAAGGGATAAACACCACGATGATGGATGGATGAGAGACTGATGATTAGAAAATACCACAAACCTGGGGTGCTGGTTTGGTGTAGTGGTTAGCAACCAGGCACCCCATGTACATGCTTCTGCCGGTCCAGGTTCAAATCCCACCTGTGACCAGTTTGCAGAGTGTCTTCCCCTACTCTCTCTCCCCCTTTCACAAGCCTATCCACTGTCTCTCTCCTATCAATAAAGGCACAAAATGACCAAAAAATACATTAAAAAAAGAGAAAATACCATAGACCCTCTAGAGCCAGAGATTTTCTTGCTGGTTGTTTTTGCTTCTGTTGGTGTCACAAGTGTTTTAGTTCATTTTCTGTCTTGTGTGTCACTGACGAGGCAAAAACAGAACTCATCCTAACTGTAACCACCAGGTAAAAGAGGCTCATGCTGAAAAGCCAAAGCTGCTGTTCCTGATCCTGGAGGTCAAATATCTTTACAGCCTCTAAAGCTAACACACAGATCTCTGTGCTCTCACTGTGAGAGGGGACATTTATTTATATCCAACCTGATTTTTTTATTTCTTATTTTATCTGGCTTTGGATGGACGCTGTAACACACAGATCAGAGCACGTGTGTTTGAGTAATTTCAGGTCACAAAATTCTTCTATGAATGTCATTGTCATTTGACAAGTCCAAAAGATTTAATTGTTTAAATCTGAAAATATCTGCTCGTGGAAAAAGTAAAATGTTACATCTTCAGGGTCTGATATTCAGGTGTAAACTACTACAGATATCACACCTTTATTCCAGACATCATACGAGTCATATCTGTAAGATGTTGACATGAAACTGGACACACAGTAGTCCTTAGATTTGACTTTTTGCAGTGTAGGCACATGATTGACATGGTCGTACATCCATGCAGAGTCACTATTGGTCAGACAGCACGAGTCCTGCCTCTAAACAGCTTCTACATGAGAGAGAAGGGTGGTGAAGGTTCAGTAGAGATGACATGCAGTATGGCAGCTTCCCAAGGCTTCAGCTGAAGTCACATGACTGCACCTCTAACAGTCTGTGGGGATGACCTGGTGTCAGGAGTAAACTGTAAACATGGAGGAAAATCTGAGAGGATCAGTAAAAAGTAAACTTTGGTTATCAGAGCCCACACCCACACATCAGCATGGCCTGGACTCATGCTGCGTTTCAGTTGAGCTGGGAAGTCGGGATTTCTAAGTTTCAAGTGGGAAATTTCAGCTGAAATGCCCCGAGGTCGGAATTTCCTACTAGGAACTCGGGGGATCCTCACCACCCCCGAGTTGACAATCTAAGATGGCTGCCTCCAGTGTAACAGTTGTTAAGCTCCTGTAACATTTTGTTTATTTACACTTCTGACTGCACATAAACAGTTTATGTGTTTATTTGAAGTTTGTGGTACTAATTCAGCCTTATACACAGTATTGTTCAACTTGTTTTTATGGAAATGCGGCCATGTTTTTATTAACATTCTTCATGTGATAATTGTGAACTACAACACAGGGCGTGCTAACAGCGGCTAACACAGTGGCTAACAATAGCCTGGTAGCTCTGCACGTTTTTCTGACGTCACTCCCACTTCCCTCTTCCCAGTTCCGAGGTTGATGGAGCGCAGCATTAGTCTCTGAGATGTTGAGAACTGAACTGTCTCGGTGTTTGGGTGTAGAAAGTGACCATGTTATCTGATGACTCTCAGCTGACTGTGCTGACAGATGTCCTCTCCGATCCATTCTGAAGTGTTTTGGTTGTTGTACTGTGGGACAGAGCTGAGGCAGCATGGAGACGCAGCTGTCCTGGAGTCTCAGTTATTAAAGTTCTGTGCACACAAATCCTGAAACTGACCTCCATGGTTTACACTCCAACACTGTGATCTGTAAAAACTGACCTGAGGGTAAAATGTGCACAGTAACCCTGCGCTATCGAAGTGTGTGAGTAGATTTTACTAATGAATTAAAAAGTGTCACAAGTACTACCAGTAATCAAAAAATGTCAATAAATACAACTAGTAAGCCTTATATGCCCATAAGGGGGGCGGAGAAGAGCACACTCTTACCATTGGCTTTTAAAAATGTTACATCCAATCAGGGAGCTGGATTTGGTTATAACCCCTCCTACTTAATTTGCATAAGATCTGCTAGAACTTCTAGTGAATCTGTTGTCTTTACTAGTACTACTAATGGACCTAAAACAGTCTACTAGCACTACAAGTGAGACATTTTAGGTGTCTAGTTGCACTAATGAACAAAAATGTTGTTTTTGGTGCACTAGTGCATGAGTAGACCTTACCAGTAAAGCAAAAACATCTTTAAGTCGACAATTTTGTGTTACTGGTACTACTAGTACACTTAAAATGTTACTGGCTTAAACTCAAAGCTTTACTAGCTGTACTAGTGACACTTTTTGCTTCATTAGTAAAGTCTACCCACACACTAGTTGACCAAAAGAGTACATGCACTCCAGATTTGAGTACTCGCTGAACTACGGTTGATATCACTGATATTAAATCAATCAATCAAACTTCATTTATGTAGCACTTTTCCTCAAACATATGTAAGTCAAATTTATGCTAAAGTGTTTTTCCGTCCTGGATCCTGTGAGTATGTACCTGTTAGCAGCAGGGGGCGCTGACACTGAGGGGTCGGGCTGAGACCACATGGTGGTCGGACCCTCTGAGGCCTTCATGAGGAGGAGAGCGTTGTGTGACGGCTTGTGTGACGGCTTGTGTGCACATGCCTCTATAAACCTGTTTTATTTTGGTTGGATCAGTTTTAGGTTCTTAGTGCTCATAGACTTTAGTCTGGATGACCAGAGTCCTGGTCTGGGTCTGAGTTTCTCATCAGCTGCTCATATCCATGAAGCTCAGCTCAGCATGACCCCTGTGGTTTTTGTCTAATCTGCAGAAGGTGTGTGACCTCTGACCTCTCTGTGCTCCTCAGAAATACCACCAGCTGAGGATCAAGATCCTGGGCGACTGTTACTACTGTATCTGCGGCCTGCCCGACTACAGGGAGGACCACGCTGCCTGCTCCATCATGATGGGCCTCGCCATGGTGGAGGCCATCTCGTGAGTACAGGGGGGGGGCATATGGTGGTGTTTTGATGTGTCGGCCCATTGATCCCCCTGATGGGCTCTTATCGACCGTGTGAGGATGTGAGCGTTGGCTGACCCTCAGACTTTAATAAGGTCAGGTTGATGGGCCGTGACAGACCTGGACTCACAGAAACAGGACTTCAAACTCTGATAAGACTCCACTGCTGCTCAGCTCATCACCAGCTTACTGTGATCACCTTCATCATAAACACGCCCGTTTGTTTGTCTGCACACCTGTCACAGGTACGTCAGGGAGAAGACTCAGACGGACGTGGACATGCGTGTTGGAGTCCACAGTGGGACGGTGCTGGGGGGCGTCCTGGGTCAGAAACGATGGCAGTACGACGTTTGGTCCACTGACGTCACCGTGGCGAACAAGATGGAGGCCGGAGGAATACCGGGGTGAGGACAGGTGGAGCATGCTCAGTAAGACGATAGGCAGGTGTCTGTTGTCCCGTGTCGGTCACTCAGATCCGGATGGCTCAACCCTGTGGCTGCGTGATGTTTTGGGTTTTGCTTCATGTTTAGCTCCACCTTCTGAGGTCGGCTTTACCCAGAACAGAAGGGCCGGCCGGCATCAGTTTGATCCCTTTGCTCCTCGTCATCAAGCCAAACTGACCCGGCACTAAGTGGTCTGTACTGGCCCACTTTGGTCCCACCTTCTGCTGGAGTACAGTACTGATCTGACCCCAGAGGGCGGGGCTAAACACTGCAGTGTGCTGATTGGTCAAAAGAATCCCTACTCTCTCATTGAAGGTCCCGAGTATTGTGTTCAGTCTTCCCTGTATTCTTGACCACAGCTTCAACGAGCTCTGAAGGTCCTGGACAGAGCTCGTTATGAGGCCCCTCCCACTTCCTGTCATCGTCTAAACTGCAGTTAAATCAGAGGCTGTGTCCGAAATGGCATACTAACGTACTACATACTACAAACTCTTGTGTATATACTGTATACTACATACTATAAGTATGGCAACCGTTCACACTGTAGTATCCTACTAAGTTTCCCATGATGCATTTCAAACCTCCAATGACAAAAATCAGAACCACACCAGGCTATCAAATATCTCTGTTGATTCACCACATTTGAAAGTTCAGAGAGCATTTTAGGCCAGAAAGTCACCACATTACCAAACTGTGGCCATCAGAGCCATAAAACGTACGGATACAAATTTCATTTTGGACATTCCGTTATGAGCGCCATTATGCTATCAAAGAAACTTCCGGTCAGCTCCAAAACAAGAGCCCAATTTACAAAAGTGTTAAAGAACTAAAAGGAGATAATAAAAGATGCTTTTATTTTGAAAACGTGAAGTTTGCTAGTGGCTGATTTTTAGCTGTATGCCGGTTGGTCATAATGCATGCTGCAATGCCTTATGGGGCTCGCAATGCATTATGGGGCGTTTGAGTGTGACTAGTATGCCCACCTCGCATACTTAAAATCTTTTCTTATATAGTATACATCCAGGTATTTCTCACATGCTCCATCTTTTCATACTATCTAATGTGAACGCACTACATACTTATTTTGACGTCACACTGAGTATGAGTAGGACGTTAGTATGACATTTCAGACACAGCCTTAGTGTGTGAGGGTGAAGGCGACGCCCACAGCAGAATGATGCCGCTGTGACATCACTCTGCTGTGATGACAGGGTTTTAAAGGAACACTACACCCAAACAACGATTTGGCCTCATTTTCTACTCACCCTCATGCTGAGCAACACTCTGGAGCACTTTTTTGATGTCTCAAATGCACGGCTTATGTAGCTGCAGGTCCATCTAGACAGGGGCACTGCCGAAGTACGAATAGCACTGTTTAGGCTTGAAAAAGTACTAAATGACCTCGCTTCAATTAATTATGGTCGCTGTAATCCAGGACACTTGGATTACAGCGGAGCGTCCATAATTAATTGAAGCACGCTTTTAGTGGACATTTATGGACCTTTTTTCTTCGGGTCTGGCTGCATTCCTGTTAGATGGACGTTTGTTGACAACGAAAATCCCCCCGGACCCCCGGCTGTATTTGAGACATCAAAAAAATGCTCCAGAGTGTTGCTCAGCATGAGGGTGAGTAGAAAATGAGGCCAAATCGTTGTTTGGGTGTAGTGTTCCTTTAAGGCCCTCTGCCTGTGAGTGTTAACCAGCCTGTGCTCTGTGTTTGGCTCAGGCGTGTGCACATCTCCCAGAGCACCATGGAGTGTCTGCACGGAGAGTTTGACCTCGAGCCCGGGGACGGCGGCGAGCGCTGCGACTACCTGAAGGAGCGAGGCATCGAGACCTACCTGGTGGTGGTTCCCAAAGGAGCCGTGGGCAAGAACGGCATCAACGGCGTGGTGAGAGAGAGACGGAGAGGCTGTTATTTTAATATCCAAAAGAGTGTCCTGTTCCTGAATCTGAGCTTGACTATCAGGAGGTCATCAGTGAGCGAGGGCGGGGAGATTATCAGCCACGAAGGCACAAACCAGAAACAACAGCAAACTGATGGCCCTTTTCCATTAGCCCTACTCTACTCTACTCGACTCTACCCGGCTCTACTCTACTTGCCTTGTGCTGCTTTCCCATTAGCCCCAGTCGCCTGCCCAACGGGGTGCAGTGTCGCTGTAAACAGCTGAGCAGCTCTGCTGTGACGTCATTTTGAGTGCGACACAACAATCTGTGTCTTTTTGTCACAAACTGAGTAAAAAAGGAAAGCAGAAGAAGGCTGCAGGTGGTAAGAAGAAACACCCCTTGAGAAGCACAGGAGAGTTTTGGAAGCTATACAACAGAATGAAGCCGAGGACGAGAGCAATCCAGCTGCAAAGAAAAGATGTATGAGGGTAAGCTAATGGTAGCTGCTGCTAGCATGCTAGGTCGTCATGCCCATGACTCATCGATGACGACATTGTCTGACCAATCAGTAGCCAGCAGTCGGTGATGTCATCTTTTAGTATGGACTCAGCTCGCTTGGAACCAGAGTGGAGTAGGTACTAAAACTAGCTTGTTTTAGGAGGTACCAGGCTAGTGGAAACACGCTGCTAATTGAGTAGAGCTGAGTAGAGTAGGGCCAAGGGGTGCTCGTGGAAAAGAGCCATGAGATTAAACTCACTTCACTGATGTCCTGAAATCCTCAGAGGTGCTTGAATTTAATCTAATCTGATCAAAGTTTCTCTGCAAAATATGCACAGTTTTTTATGGTAAAGCGTTAAATATATCTTTCAAAGTCTTTTAATGATGTTCCTCTGTTTAAAGAGGCATCTTAAGGCCCCCAGGGCCACATCAGGCCCTTCAAGGTTCCCCATCGAGCCTTGAAGGGCCTGATGACTGCTGTTATAAGTTGGTTTTAAGGAAGACTCTTTGTTCATAAATCCCCACAACTCCTCACACGACCCCAGAAGGACTGGAACTGGAAGATTTTAACTAATTAGCTACATGTGGACGCATTTGCTTCAGTCCACCTGACACCGTGAGAGCAGAACTGGAGACACAAACATGATGATCCCAGAGAGCAGCGACCATGACATCTGCCCCCAAGAGGCTGGCACTTTTTATTTAAAGAGACTGTGAAGAGTTTCTAAATAATTACAAAAAAGTCTCACTTTTAGATATATGCCTGATGGAAATACACACTTTAAGATGAGTTTTATAGCATCAAAATAGGTTATCTATAAATGCTATTCCTTAGCTTCACGGTCGGGTCGGACAGGACTGGACTGGCCTGAATACTCAACTTCAGGAACAAGACAATTAAAACTAGAGCAAATTTATATTTACCGGGCTGTAAGTAGCCATATATAGCCGGCTTCAACTACGCTAAGAAGTTTTTCCAAAAATTGCTTGTTGTCACACATCAAAAACTACCGCTACGTAACTAGAAAGAGATACATTACCTACATTACATTACATTAAGAAGTTGTAAAGCAATGCAGAGTTCTGAGGAAGGTCCGAGCTACAACACAACAAACACACGCTTAAGTTTGGGTCACATCTTTGGTGCGTTCCAGTTGTAGTCAGAAGTCGGAATTTCCAGGTTCCGAGTAGGAAACTGGAACGTTTCCCGAATTGGAATTTCCTACTGGGAACTCTGTGAAACCTCACCACCCCCGAGTTGACAATGGAAGATGGATGCCCCCAGTGTGAACAGTTATTTAGCTCCTGTAATAATCCATTTATTTGCACTTCTGACTGGGGTGTGTCGCTCTAGATCAGCTGTATACATAGTATTGTTAGACTTATATTTACAAAAATGCTGCCATTGTGATAATCAAATTTTTCATGTGATATTTGTGAACATCAACGCAGGGCGTGCTAACAACAGCTAACAATAGCCTGGTAGATCGGCAATTTTTTTCCGACTTCAACTGGAACGCCGATAAGTCGGAGATGATGTCACTCCCAGTTCCAAGGTTACTGGAACGCAGCATTACAACAGTCGCCGTGTGTGCTCATGGGTAGCAGATTTCGCCGGTAGTAGATTCTCCTCATAACACCTTTAAGGCTAAACAACAAAGAATTATTAAACTAATTATCTGTAAATGAGACTGAATTATCCATCCCCATGGTACAGCTCAAGAAACACTTCAAATCATAAGTCCATCGCAGTGCACACTGTGTGACCTCTTTGATATTTTTGGGGCTATTTGTGCATTTCTTTGGAAAAGGCGGAGCAGGGGATTGAGTCTGAAAGTGGGGCGAGAGAGCGGGAGAGAACATGCAGGAAAGAGGTCACAGGCTGGAGCCGACCCAGGCTGCCCACGCCGAAGTGGGAGCCTCCACCCATGGGGCACATTCACCCCCCGGCTGGCCCAGTTTCTCAGTGTGAGACAGGACACCTCGAGGAAGGATGCAGGACACTTTTTTAAAGACAGTAAACTTTTTAAAAGGATTTAAACAGATCCATTAAAGCCATTGTTTAAGAATTCACCCTCAAAAGAGTCTGATTGAGCCCAGGTAACATGAAGGAGACATTCTTTTCTCTCTATTCTGTTTGTTTGTTTGTTTGTGTGTATTTGATGTATTGACTGTGTTATTGTTTGTTTGTTTATTTTTATCAGAAGTTGTCAGTGACATCGTCCAATGGAAACTCTCCTCTCCTGATAAACACCACAGAGTGTAACGGCAGCGTGAACACGGCGTGCACCACACCGGAAGAGCCAGAGGAGCTCGACACCAAGGTGATGCACAGAAACCATATCAGACCTTTACGTCCTACCAGCTGTTTTTAAGACCTGATTACCTTTGGATCAACCTGTTAGCAGACAAAGAGGCGGAGCTAAGGTGGGGCTAAGGCGGAGCTTAAGGCTAGCTGTTGAAGCCAAAATAATTTAGCAGCTGGACTGCAATCATGTTTAATTCTGTTGTAAACATGTTTATTTTCGCCGTACAAATGTTTATTTTTGTGATAAGCATATTTAAATCTTTTGTAAACACCTTTATTTTTTTAAATATTTATCTCTGTTGTTAACACTTTTATTTGTGCTCTGTACGTATTTCTTTATGTTAAAACATGTTTATTGAGCTGGAAGCATGATTTTTTCACTTGTACACATGTTTATTCTGTTGTAAACATGTTTATTCTTGTTGTTTATATGTTAATCTTTGCAGTAAACTGGTTATTTTTGCTGTCTCAGCTGTAAACAGGTTTGTTTCTGCAGTAAACATGTTTATCTTAGCTATAAACATGGATATTTGAACATGGAGGCTGGATGGATCATCTGCAGCTTCAGGTGCAGCCTCTAGTGGACACTGGGGGAACTGCAGCCCGGCATGTTTTTGGACAGTCACTGATTTACACGGGAGTGATGTAAATGGAAGAGTTCAGGACCGTGTGCTTGTTTGTCCTGTGTGTTGTTCAGGTGGTGAACCCCTCGTTCCCGAACCCTCGACGACGGTTACGTCTCAGAGATCTGGCTGAGAGAGTGATCGACGCCCAGGAGAACGAACAGGAGCTGAACAAGCTGCTGAACGAGGCCCTGCTGGAGAGGGAGACGGTGCAGGCGTAAGAAAGACCAGACATTAACTCACATGACTTCACTCAGGCTTTAACTCTACTGACCTGACTTTACTCAGACTTTAACTCGTTAATTAACTCCAACAGGACCAGACCACATTTTCACTAATATTTTATTTAATTAAAGTCGTTTCAGCCTTGTGCTTTTAAGTGAATCTTGAAACAAGATATGTCCTTGGACTTTCAGAAATAAAGAAAATCCAGAATCCACCTTAGTAACTTATAGTCACGAGTTCACCAGAGTATTTGGTTTTAAGTGTTTTTAAGTGTCCTGTTTAACTTGGTTATTGTCTCTGTGTTCAGTGTGAAGGGCAAACACACCAACAGGCTGTCCCTGAGGTTTGTGGATCCTGAGCTGGAGACTCGATACTCGGTAGAGAAGGAGAAGCAGAGTGGGGCCGCCTTCTGCTGCTCCTGTGTTGTCCTGCTCTTCACTGCCACCATGGAGGCCCTCATAGACCCCTGGTTAGATCACACTCATTAACACTGATCTACGATAGTCCAATATCTGACTCTTTAGTTTGACTCCCTCAGTGTTGACTCTCTTTAGTTTGATTGCCTCAGTGTTGACTCTTCAGTTTGACTCCCTCAGTGTTGACTCTTTAGTTTGACTCCCTCAGTGTTGACTCTTTAGTTTGACTCCCTCAGTGTTGACTCTCTTTAGTTTGATTGCCTCAGTGTTGACTCTTCAGTTTGACTCCCTCAGTGTTGACTCTTTAGTTTGACTCCCTCAGTGTTGACTCTCTTTAGTTTGACTCCCTCAGTGTTGACTCTTTAGTTTGACTCCCTCAGTGTTGACTCTTTAGTTTGACTCCCTCAGTGTTGACTCTCTTTAGTTTGACTCCCTCAGTGTTGACTCTTTAGTTTGACTCCCTCAGTGTTGACTCTTTAGTTTGACTCCCTCAGTGTTGACTCTTTAGTTTGACTCCCTCAGTGTTGACTCTTTAGTTTGACTCCCTCAGTGTTGACTCTCTGTGTTGACTCTTTAGTATGACTGCCTCAGTGTTGACTTTTTACTTTGACTCCCTCAGTGTTGACTCTTTAGTTTGAGTCCCTCAGTGTTGACTCTTTAGGTTGACTCTTTTGTTTGACTCTCTCAGTGTTGAGTCTTTAGTTTGACTCCCTCAGTGTTGACTCTTTAGTTTGACTCCCTCAGTGTTGACTCTTTAGTTTGACTCCCTCAGTGTTGACTCTTTAGTTCGACTCTTTTTGGTTTGACTCCCTCAGTGTTGACTCTTTAGTTTGACTCCCTCAGTGTTGACTCTTTAGCTTGACTCCCTCAGTGTTGACTCTCCTTAGTTTGACTCCCTCAGTGTTGACTCTTTAGTTTGACTCCATCAGTGTTGACTCTTTAGTTTGACTCCCTCAGCGTTGACTCTTTAGTTTGACTCCCTCAGTGTTGACTCTTTAGTTTGATTCCCTCAGTGTTGACTCTTTAGTTCGACTCTTTTTGGTTTGACTTCCTCAGTGTTGACTCTTTAGTTTGACTCCCTCAGTGTTGACTCTTTAGTTTGACTTCCTCAGTGTCTACTCTTTAGTTTGACTCCCTCAGTGTTGACTCTTTAGTTTGACTCTCTCAGTGTTGACTCTTTAGTTTGACTCCCTCATTGTTGACTCTTTAGTTTGACGCCCTCAGTGTTCACTCTTTATTTTGACTCCCTCAGTGTTGACTCTCTTTAGTTAAGCTCCCTCAGTGTTGACCCTTTAGTTTGACTCCCTCAGTGTTGACTCTTTAGTTTGACTCCCTCAGTGTTGACTCTTTAGTTCGACTCTTTTTAGTTTGACGCCCTCAGTGTTCACTCTTTATTTTGACTCCCTCGGTGTTGACTCTTTAGTTAAGCTCCCTCAGTGTTGACCCTTTAGTTTGACTCCCTCAGTGTTGACTCTTTAGTTTGATTCCCTCAGTGTTGACTCTTTAGTTCGACTCTTTTTGGTTTGACTCCCTCAGTGTTGACTCTTTAGTTTGACTCCCTCAGTGTTGACTCTTTAGTTTGACTCCCTCAGTGTCTACTCTTTAGTTTGACTCCCTCAGTGTTGACTCTTTAGTTTGACTCCCTCAGTGTTGACTCTTTAGTTTGACTCCCTCAGTGTTGACTCTTTAGTTTGACTCCCTCAGTGTTGACTCTCTGTGTTGACTCTTTAGTATGACTGCCTCAGTGTTGACTCTTTACTTTGACTCCCTCAGTGTTGACTCTTTAGTTTGACTCCCTCAGTGTTGACTCTTTAGGTTGACTCTTTTGTTTGACTCTCTCAGTGTTGAGTCTTTAGTTTGACTCCCACAGTGTTGACTCTTTAGTTTGACTCCCTCAGTGTTGACTCTTTAGTTTGACTCCCTCAGTGTTGACTCTTTAGTTTGACTCCCTCAGTGTTGACTCTTTAGTTCGACTCTTTTTGGTTTGACTCCCTCAGTGTTGACTCTTTAGTTTGACTCCCTCAGTGTTGACTCTTTAGTTTGACTCCCTCAGTGTTGACTCTTTAGTTTGACTCCCTCAGTGTTGATTCTTTAGTTTGACTCCCTCAGTGTTGACTCTTTAGTTTGACTCCCTCAGTGTTGACTCTTTAGTTTGACTCCCTCAGTGTTGACTCTTTAGTTTGACTCCCTCAGTGTTGACTCTTTAGTTTGACTCCCTCAGTGTTGACTCTCTGTGTTGACTCTTTAGTATGACTGCCTCAGTGTTGACTCTTTACTTTGACTCCCTCAGTGTTGACTCTTTAGCTTGACTCCCTCAGTGTTGACTCTTTAGGTTGACTCTTTTGTTTGACTCTCGCAGTGTTGAGTCTTTAGTTTGACTCCCACAGTGTTGACTCTTTAGTTTAACTCCCTCAGTGTTGACTCTTTAGTTTGACTCCCTCAGTGTTGACTCTTTAGTTCGACTCTTTTTGGTTTGACTCCCTCAGTGTTGACTCTTTAGTTTGACTCCCTCAGTGTTGACTCTTTAGTTTGACTCCCTCAGTGTTGATTCTTTAGTTTGACTCCCTCAGTGTTGACTCTTTAGTTTGACTCCCTCAGTGTTGACTCTTTAGTTTGACTCCCTCAGTGTTGACTCTCTTTAGTTTGACTCCCTCAGTGTTGACTCTTTAGTTTGACTCCCTCAGTGTTGACTCTTTAGTTTGACTCCCTCAGTGCTGACGCTTTAGTTTGACTCCCTCAGTGTTGACTCTTTAGTTTGACTCCATCAGTGTTGACTCTTTAGTTTGACTCCCTCAGTGTTGACTCTTTAGTTTGACTCCATCAGTGTTGACTCTTTAGTTTGACTCCCTCAGCGTTGACTCTTTAGTTTGACTCCCTCAGTGTTGACTCTTTAGTTTGACTCCCTCAGTGTTGACTCTTTAGTTTGACTCTCTCAGTGTTGACTCTTTAGTTTGACTCCCTCATTGTCTACTCTTTAGTTTGACTCCCTCAGCGTTGACTCTTTAGTTTGACTCCCTCAGTGTTGACTCTTTAGTTTGACTCCCTCAGTGTTGACTCTTTAGTTTGACTCTCTCAGTGTTGACTCTTTAGTTTGACTCCCTCATTGTCTACTCTTTAGTTTGACGCCCTCAGTGTTGACTCTTTATTTTGACTCCCTCAGTGTTGACTCTCTTTAGTTTAACTCCTTCAGTGTTGACTCTTTAGTTAAGCTCCCTCAGTGTTGACCCTTTAGTTTGACTCCCTCAGTGTTGACTCTTTAGTTTGACTCCCTCAGTGTTGACTCTTTAGTTTGACTCCCTCAGTGTTGACTCTTTAGTTTGACTCCCTCAGTGTTGACTCTTTAGTTTGACTCCCTCAGTGTTGACTCTTTAGTTTGACTCCCTCATTGTCTACTCTTTAGTTTGACGCCCTCAGTGTTGACTCTTTATTTTGACTCCCTCGGTGTTGACTCTTTAGTTAAGCTCCCTCAGTGTTGACCCTTTAGTTTGACTCCCTCAGTGTTGACTCTTTAGTTTGATTGCCTCAGTGTTGACTCTTTAGTTCGTCTCTTGGTTTGGACTCCTCAGTGTTGACTCTTTAGTTTGACTCCCTCAGTGTTGACTCTTTAGTTTGACTCCCTCAGTGTCTACTCTTTAGTTTGACTCCCTCAGTGTTGACTCTTTAGTTTGACTCCCTCAGTGTTGACTCTTTAGTTTGACTCCCTCAGTGTTGACTCTTTAGTTTGACTCCCTCAGTGTTGACTCTTTAGTTTGATTCCCTCAGTGTTGACTCTCTGTGTTGACTCTTTAGTATGACTGCCTCAGTGTTGACTCTTTACTTTGACTCCCTCAGTGTTGACTCTTTAGTTTGACTCCCTCAGTGTTGACTCTTTAGGTTGACTCTTTTGTTTGACTCTCTCAGTGTTGAGTTTTTAGTTTGACTCCCACAGTGTTGACTCTTTAGTTTGACTCCCTCAGTGTTGACTCTTTAGTTTGACTCCCTCAGTGTTGACTCTCTTTAGTTTGACTCCCTCAGTGTTGACTCTTTAGTTCGACTCTTTTTGGTTTGACTCCCTCAGTGTTGACTCTTTAGTTTGACTCCCTCAGTGTTGACTCTTTAGTTTGACTCCCTCAGTGTTGACTCTTTAGTTTGACTCCCTCAGTGTTGACTCTTTAGTTTGACTCCCTCAGTGTTGACTCTTTAGTTAGACTCCCTCAGTGTTGATTCTTTAGTTTGACTCCCTCAGTGTTGACTCTTTAGTTTGACTCCAACAGTGTTGACTCTTTAGTTTGACTCCCTCAGTGTTGACTCTTTAGTTTGACTCCCTCAGTGTTGACTCTCTGTGTTGACTCTTTAGTATGACTGCCTCAGTGTTGACTCTTTACTTTGACTCCCTCAGTGTTGACTCTTTAGCTTGACTCCCTCAGTGTTGACTCTTTAGGTTGACTCTTTTGTTTGACTCTCTCAGTGTTGAGTCTTTAGTTTGACTCCCACAGTGTTGACTCTTTAGTTTGACTCCCTCAGTGTTGACTCTTTAGTTTGACTCCCTCAGTGTTGACTCTTTAGTTTGACTCCCTCAGTGTTGACTCTTTAGTTCGACTCTTTTTGGTTTGACTCCCTCAGTGTTGACTCTTTAGTTTAACTCCCTCAATGTTGACTCTTTAGTTTGACTCCCTCAGTGTTGATTGTTTAGTTTGACTGACTCAGTGTTGACTCTTTAGTTTGACTCCTCAGTGTTGACTCTTTAGTTTGACTCCTCAGTGTTGACTCTCTTTTGGTTTGACTCCTCAGTGTTGACTCTTTTTGGTTTGACTCCCTCAGTGTTGACTCTTTAGTTTAACTCCCTCAGTGCTGACTCTTTAGTTTGACTCCCTCAGTGTTGACTCTTTAGTTTGACTCCCTCAGTGTTGACTCTTTAGTTTGACTCCCTCAGTGTTGACTCTTTAGTTTGACTCCCTCAGTGTTGACTCTTTAGTTTGACTCCCTCAGTGTTGACTCTTTAGTTTGACTCCCTCAGTGTTGACTCTTTAGTTTGACTCCCTCAGTGTTGACTCTTTAGTTTGACTCCCTCAGTGTTGACTCTTTAGTTTGACTCCCTCAGCGTTGACTCTTTAGTTTGACTCCCTCTGTGTTGACTCTTTAGTTTAACTCCCTCAGTGCTGACGCTTTAGTTTGACTCCCTCAGTGTTGACTCTTTAGTTTGACTCCCTCATTGTTGACTCTTTAGTTTGACTCCCTCAGCGTTGACTCTTTAGTTTGACTCCCTCAGTGTTGACTCTTTAGTTTGACTCCCTCAGTGTTGACTCTTTAGTTTGACTCTCTCAGTGTTGACTCTTCAGTTTGACTCCCTCATTGTCTACTCTTTAGTTTGACGCCCTCAGTGTTCACTCTTTATTTTGACTCCCTCAGTGTTGACTCTCTTTAGTTTGACTCCCTCGGTGTTGACTCTTTAGTTAAGCTCCCTCAGTGTTGACCCTTTAGTTTGACTCCCTCAGTGTTGACTCTTTACTTTGACTCCCTCAGTGTTGACTCTTTACTTTGACTCCCTCAGTGTTGACTCTTTAGTTTGACTCCCTCAGTGTTGACTCTTTAGTTTGATTCCCTCAGTGTTGACTCTTTAGTTCGACTCTTTTTGGTTTGACTCCCTCAGTGTTGACTCTTTAGTTTGACTCCCTCAGTGTTGACTCTTTAGTTTGACTCCCTCAGTGTTGACTCTTTAGTTTGACTCCCTCAGTGTTGACTCTTTAGTTTGACTCTCTCAGTGTTGACTCTTTAGTTTGACTCCCACAGTGTTGACTCTTTAGTTTGACTCCCTCAGCGTTGACTCTTTAGTTTGAATCCCTCAGTGTTGATTCTTTAGTTTGAGTCCCTCAGTGTTGATTCTTTAGTTTGACTCTCAGTGTTGACTCTTTAGTTTGACTCCTCATTGTCTACTCTTTGGTTTGACTCCTCAGTGTTCACTCTTTATTTTGACTCCCTCAGTGTTGACTCTCTTTAGTTTGACTCCCTCGGTGTTGACTCTTTAGTTAAGCTCCCTCAGTGTTGACCCTTTAGTTTGACTCCCTCAGTGTTGACTCTTTAGTTTGACTCCCTCATTGTCTACTCTTTAGTTTGACTCCCTCATTGTCTACTATTTAGTTTGACGCCCTCAGTGTTGACTCTTTAGTGTGACTCCTTCAATGTTGACTCTTTATTTTGACTCCCTCAGTGTTGACTCTTTAGTTTGACTCTCTGTGTTTGTTTTTAACAGGCTAATTGCGAACTACATCACGTTTGCAGTAGGAGAAGTCATTCTGCTTGTCCTGACCCTCTGCTCTCTGGCAGCCATTTTCCCGAGGGTGAGTACCATGACTGTGGTGCTGCTCTCCTGTAGAAGCTTCTGCTCCATGATTAGGTTCACCTTTCCATCCCTGTGGCATCCAGGAGGTCTTATTGAGTCCTCATGCCAGTTAGACAACCAATCACAGGTGCTCATGTTTGTACTGTCAAAAGGGAGGGCCCTTAGATCTTACAGCTCAGTTTAAGATACTCAACACAGACCTGTGGTTCAATTGGGCTGCTTGTTAAAAATATGACACGAACAATTATCACCCTAGCTTACAATCCAAGACTGGATTCATGACCAGGTTTCAGACCTTAGACCAGGTTTTGGATTGTTTAAAGTGCAGACATTTTCTAACCTGACACGCCAGACGGGCAGTTCCATATATCTGCCATGGAGATATTTCACTAGTCCTTCTGGAAAAGAACTGTTCAAAACTGTTTTCACAGGCAGAACCTTCAAAAACCAACTGAATCTTGTGATTGGATGATCGTTCGGCTCACTCCAGAGCAATCCATATCAAGCAACGCTGCTACATATGACGTACATATGACCACACAGATGTGTCATTTCACACTTATATGTGACATGAACCTTGTCAAAGACAATCCCTACCAAGTTTTCCCAGTAAACTTCTGAGGAGAGCAGATTTTTCAAAGTATCACTGAGAAACCGTGATAACCATGGGCTAACCGTCATGTCCATGGAGTATTTACACATTTCCTCCCAGTTTCCAGTAGTGATCCCTGGTCAGGAGAAGAGCAAGAACATGATTTTCTGCAAGACAAACTTCAAGTGCGTTCCACTTCTGATAAAACAAAAAAAAAATCAGATATTGAGACCGCTTCAGAAGCCGCTATTGTTTTCAAATATGCACTCACTTCCTGTTGTTGTCATGTCTGCAGCTCCGGCCTCTCTTCTCTGATTGGGCCGTTAAGCATTTAGCCGAGTGAAGTCATCTGACAGTGAAGGTTGGCAAGACTGACATTGCGGATTTCAGAATCAGACAGATTCGTCCGCTCTGCACATCTAGACGTTTTCTCTGGCCTTAAATCCGAAACACTCCAGCTTTGGGCATGACCTCCCCTGATGTTCATACAAACACACTCCTGGGTGCACGTGGGAGAGTTTGATCATCTGCTGATGGGGACATTAAAGTTTTGACTCTGTTGTTGAAACATGCTGCTCACACAAATCCTGAAATACTCAAACATGTCCTACGATCCTTATCTAATGGAGGAATGGCAGAGTGATGTCTGCTGCTCCTGACCAAGCCTTACCAAACAGTTTGGGGGTTAACTGCCCTTGCCCTTGCTCAGCGGCACTGCGGCAGTGCCGAGAACATCAGCTGACACCTTCTCAGCTACCAAACCAACTCCATGGTTGGTCAGGACTTGAACTGGACACCTTATGGTTCCCTACCCTTGTCCTTCCAGACTGAGCGACTGCCAACACTTATCACTTTGACCTGGGCATGCAGTAGAGCTCAAGGACCCCAATGTTCCACACAAACCACCTGAGGACTTGTTCTAGACACCCTAAACCCTGAAACGTCCTGGTTTGTTGAAGTGGAGATGTCCAAGGCCCGTGGCAGTAAATACAATCCTGATTAAAGCAGCAGTCCAGCTCTGCTCCTGAGGGTGAAATCTGAGTACAGACACAAGGCCACTGAGAGTCTTATAGAAGTAAGAACTGAAGATAGAGACAGATCCAAGGACCAATCATAGATCTGTCCTCATCATATTTGTCTTTGTTGATTATAAAGTGGAGAGGAATGATGTTGATCAATGTAACAGCATCTAGCTGAACTGTTATTAAAATGGTTTGATGATCTAAAAGTAAGAAATAAGAATGTTAAATGATGTGATTTCTGTTGATGGTTGATCTGGACAGAGGACTTGGAGTGGAGCAGGTCTACAGCAGCAGGTCAGCATGATAGTTCGTCATGGTCATAATAACATACTCCTGATGAAAAGGTTTCTCTAAGGTGTTGGGATCCAGCACAATGACCTCTGACCTCTGTCCAAGTTAAGAAGGAAGAAAATTCTCGACCATCCAGATCTTGATCTCCTCAGTTAGAAGTCACTGGAGCACAAACGGATATAAATCGTCCTCTCCTGAATATTAAGTAGATGGGTCAGTCCTGTGTTAATCCTGGATGTAAAAACACAGTGTTTACGTAGTTTTACCCTAAAGTGGGTCCTGATGAGGTCTCAGTGGCTCCATGTTCCCAGCATCCTTTCCTGGGTCTCTCCCCGGTCAGCTGATTTATTAACATTTGTGTTTGCTTGAGCCATAGACCTCCAGCAGCTCCACTTCAAAAACCAGACCTGTCCCTTTAAGATGTTCAGTCAACATGTTCTGGCAGCGTGTAGATGAAGAGCCCTCACTCTCTTCATTAAACTTTGATCCGTCGTCATGGAAGGTCACATCGATCAATAAGACCCATCAGCGAGGAGGCCGGCCACCATCCGATCAATCACTCGCTCATCAGAGTGAGCAGCAGTATGACAGCCTCAGGCCTGTGCACTGTTTCCACCAACACGAGCGTCCATTAACAGAAGCACCCGCCATCGTTCTCACGTCACGCTGCTGCTGAATCATAACACACGTGTTCATAATGACACGGGTCAGCGGGCCACAGCCGTGTATGTCCCATGAGATCAGAGGAGATGATTGCTGCTGCTCTGTCTGCTAACACAGACGCTCAGCCTGAAACCCGTCTGTGAAGGAGCCTGTCCCAGCTTTTATGAGCATCTACCTGTGGTGCAGGGCCCAGGTGATCAGATCAGACCAAAGTCAGCGTCAGCGTCAGGTAAGGCAGGACTGTGAGGTGTTTCAGACAAATCCACTTCATCTTTGTGCCGACGTAGATGCCTCCTGTGGGCTTCAGCTGGGCCTCAGTGCAGAGCTGATCCAGTCCAACAGAAGCTCTGACCTGTGACACACTTCACACGCAATTCAATGAAACAACAGCTTTAGGTCACCCCTCCTATGTTACTGATCCTCCTGCATGTTGTCTCTGTTTAAGGATTACTGCAAGTCAGGAAGTCCTCATCAGGATGTTTGACAAAGTTTGTCAGTATGCATCGGTAAGTTTGTGTGGTGAGAGCCTTAAGGGTAAGTTCAGTTTCTACAGCTTTCACATTGTTTATAGAATGAAGTAGAACAATATACTCACCCAGAAGGCTGGCTAGTGGCGGACATCCGTATAATGGTAGCACACGGGGCATGTATAGCGCTGCTCCTAAAACTGCATTAATCGTCCAAAAACTCATTAGTTTCACCAATATTTCATCATGGTCCACTCGGGCTACTCCTCCATTACAGTCTGTGTCGCTCCACCCATGTTTTTGTGACTGTGCTGACCTCTGAACTGAAGAAGAAGAATGTTTGCCTCCACACATGTGCAGTACGGCTCATTGTTTCAGGGGAAGACCGCCGGCTACACAACAACTTTCTTCTTCCAGTTTTGTGCAAAATGGACAAATATCTATCTGATGAAGATGTTGTGGAGGAGAACTTTGAATATGATGGGTGTCCTTACAGTTTGGAGCCAGAGTTTACAGATGAGGAGCTCATCGAAAGGAGGACGCGGAGGCAAAGAGAAGAACAGCTGGTCAGAGAGCGTCTTCAGTTCAGAGGTCAGCACAGTCACAAAAACATGGGTGGAGTGACCCCGGACTGTAATGGAGGAGTAGCGTGAGCGGACCATGATGAAATATTGGTGAAACTAATGAGTTTTTGGATGATTAATGCAGTTTTAGGAGCGGCGCTAACATGCCCCGTGTGCTACCATTATACGGATGTCCGCCACTCGTTTTTGGATCTAAATATCTCCTGAAGCACTGTTTGGATCAGGAAAGCCTTCTGGGTGAGTATATTGTTCTACTTCATTCTATAAACAATGTGAAAGCTGTAGAAATCAAACTTATTCTTTAAACTCTACTGGTTAAGGTAAACCTTCAGTCTCTGTGGTGGAACTGAACTAAGAGACAACAGCAGTTAGACCTGGACTTGTTCCAGTGCAGACTTTAGTGCAGACTTTCCTCCAGGACTGACGTGCTTAGAGTCCTGAACCCATAAGTGATGCAACTGGATCTGCTCCATGTGTCCATGATGACAGTCGGATGTGGTTGGCTGGACTTCAGGTGTTAAAGCCCCATGTTTGGGAATGTTTTAATGTTTTTGATAACAATTGTCTGAAAACTGTCAAACTTTAACAAATTGATTGTCAGGGTCTGAAGAGTTGGTAAACCCTCATTATTCACCATCTTCACCCACTTCCCAAAGTCACCAACACTTTTGGAAATGTTTGTTTTGGTCAATAGTCTGACTAAAGGTCAAGACGTTTCTGGGTCACTCCATATGAACTCAACCACAGGTCCCAAGCTAACCAACTCAGGCTGGGCAGAAACATTTGAATGTAGATGTCAATGTCTCAGAGATGATCCAAATGAAGCTACTTAGGAACATATGCCACTCAGGAGTGTCAAAACAGGCACAGCAGTCTTTTTTAAAGGCTCGGTTTACAAAAACCTTAGGATTTTCCACCTGAAACTTTGTGTGTGTTTGTTATTCATGTAGAAGCACCAACACAGTTTTTTAAGGCAAGCTGAGTCGTTGACCGTGGGTGATGTCTGGACTTTAGAGGACTTCATATGGAATGACCCTTCTGCCCTTCTGTTATGGCCTCAAAGCACAAAAACCTGCTCAGGGATCAACATAAGGAGACCAGAAACATCTGACAGAAAAGTTGGCAATGATTTAATTAAGATTAAAGCAAAGAGGAAACAACTGAATGAACCCAAGGCAAGAATAAAGAGGAGAAACAGACAGGTGAACCCTTAAGGGGACGACGTACCTGACGGACCTCCTCCGAACTATCTCCCTGACCAAACTAAAGAGCAGTCAGAACTAGACCACCTATAGCCTCCAGCCCAAACTAATATATCAAACCAGTAACAAATAGACCCTTCTTCGCACCTGAGTGCAGATCACACTCAGGTGAGCCCCAGTCAACAGGTAGAGAGAGGACAGGCCACATGTCACAGCATGTCACAGACCTGGAGTCTTCAAACATGTCAGCAGCACGCCATCACTACATCAGACCTGATGGGCGTGTCCACTCCCCGTGTCCCAGTGCTTACCTGTGGTGTTTGTGTGCCAGGTGTTCCCCAAGAAGTTGGTGTCGTTCTCCACGTGGATCGATCACACCCGCTGGGCTCGTAACACCTGGGCCATGGCAGCCATCTTCATCCTCACAATGGCAGACATCATGGATATGGTGAGTGTAGCTCTGCTGTTTGTTTTCTTATTTCTCTGTTTGTTTGTTTGTTTGTTTGTTTGTTTGTTATAAATCAAACTAATTAATTAATAGTTACTATCCAAGGATCCACTAAAGGCATCTATGCCTGAGTCACCTGCATGTGGGTTCATAGCAGAAACAACAGGAATCTAATATATGAGTTATAAATTTAAGGGGCCCGGCATAGACCTCTGTGGGACACCAGTTCATATCTACATGGTGTTAAAGCTGTGGTCCCTGAGCTTTTCCTCCTGCAGTCCTCTGCCCTGGTTAGTGTGTTCATCAGTAAAATCAAGACAAACCAGGCCGACACACGCAGACCTTTAAAGAAAATCTGTATTCCCGATCGTGCATATAAACCAAGTCTTATGAGCCACTACACATTTTACAGTGTTAAAGCAACTACTGAAGAGCTGAATTCAACACTGCATCCCAGTCTATTTGGTTCCACTCATAACTGAATCTACCTTCAGTGTTAAAACTTTAAAGTCAGATTTGGGTCAAATTAAACTGTACAGTGTTAAAAACAGTGGGAATGTTGCTGTAAATTCAGCACTAATCAGCTCTAATGTGTGTAAAATGACTCTTCATTGAGTTTATTATTTATGTTAAAGTGTGTTTACTCTGTTTGTGTAAAATTTGTAAGCATGGTAACACTGAAAAGAGTAACACCGAGTCACATAACTCCGGGTGGAATTGATCTTACACATTGCAGACATTACAGTTGCTGATTAATCCGTCATCCCCCAACAGCTGCTTCATTTAACCGTCAGATTTGAGCTTCTCTCTGTCATTAATGAGATTCAGTTTGTAACTTACTAAAGGAAGATGAAGAGCAGAAAGTCTGAGGAGCTACACGAGGTTGAAAACAAATCATTTGACTCAGGGCCCCCTGTCACCTCCTGCCGTCTGATCTCCTGATCAGAGATCTTCCATGAGAGCTGGAGGACAGCTTTAAGATCACTGGGACATTAACTCTGACCTTCTCCATCTCTCCTCTGCAGCTGAGCTGTCTACCTAAAGCTCCGGACTCAGGCAGTCCTACAGTGGACCTCTCGTCGTCCTCGTCGTCTTCATCCTCATCGTCCTCCACCTCCACTACCGCCTCCTCCTCCTCCTCGTGGACCAGCCCCGGGGGTTGCCAGGACAACCCTAAATACTACAGTTACATGGCAGTTTTGGCCCTGATGGCCACCACCATGCTGGTCCAGGTCAGTCACATGGTGAAGCTCACGCTGATGCTGCTCATCACGGTGGCCACCAGCATCGTCAACATCATCAGCTGGAGGGACATCTTCGACCGCTACGACTCCGCCCGCTTCCAGGACTACAGGTGAGACATGGATCAGAAGTCCAGGTCCAGGTCCTCTCTGTCCTTCTGTCCTCCTGTTAGCTGAGGCTCTTCATTAACAGAAATATTAACATGACCATGTCTCCATGTTCAGGTCCAGGTCCTTCTGTCCTTCTGTTAGCTGAGGCTCTTCATTAACAGAAATATTAACATGTCCATGTCTCCATGTCCAGGTCCTATCTGGTCCCCTCAAAGTTCACCATGTCTGTGATGATCTTCATCATGATGGTCAGCTTCTACTACTTCTCCAGACATGTGAGTCTAAACATGGCAGCCTGATGTCTTCATGGTGTTGGTTGTCTTCTGTGATCAGGACAGCAGATGTTTTGGTTCCACATAAAGATTTTATGAAAAATTATCTTATAATGTTTGTATTCGTGAGTGTGTGGTTCTTTAAAGTTTGAGGCTCTGTTTGCTAAAGAATGTTCACGTCAGAAGAAACACTACTCTGATTCTTCTGACTGATGGACCTCCTGATGGACCACCACTGCTCTCCTGCAGCACAGATAATGATCTTTAAAACCAAAGAACTGGACCTGTGATCTGGTCTCTGTCCCCCCTCAGGTGGAGAAGCTGGCTCGGACTCTGTTCCTGTGGAAGATCGAGGTCCATGAGCAGAAAGAGAAGGTCTACGAGATGAGACGCTGGAACGAAGCTCTAGTGACCAACATGCTGCCTGAGCACGTCGCCCGACACTTCCTGGGCTCCAAGAAGAGGGACGAGGTCAGGGGTCACATTACACAGCCTCACGCCCACATTACTGAGTGTAGTTTGGTATGAGGGAGGCACAGAAAGAGTCAGGACCACTGTGGACCAATGAGAGCATCCCACTGACGCAGGAGAGTTTATCAGTCTGATCCTGGTCTGAAGGTCTGGACTGAGCTGGATCACCAAAGTTACATTCAGAGAGGATGAACACTGCCTCAAACACAACCAGAGGAGAAGAAGATTCTTTAATCAGGCCCACTGTGGCTTTAATGGGCCCAAAACTTAACTTCAAATTTCAACTTTGAATTTCTAAAGTTGTGCAGTAAATGAAGGCAGTGTGACAGAGAAGGTCAAAGAGTGTGTGTTAGTGGATCAGTCCTCTGATCAGTGTTCTGTATCGTTATAAACTCTGATTAATCATCTTAACGAGGTCCATCCTGTAAGTGTCAGACTCCTCTGCAGCCAGAAGCTGGTGTTCCGGTTTGCAGAGTGGCTGGATCATTTGGTATCAGCTGTGGACCAGGTTCTGTGGGACTGAAGGAAGGACAGCAGGCCAAGAAGTCCCACCTGTCTGTGGGCTTCCCAAACGTTTAGCTGTGCTGCCTATTCCACCCAAACATGATACTCACAGGTTTTACCTCACTGTAAAGGCGACTAATCAGGCTTAAATAAAAAGTGTTGTTAAAGGAGAGAAATAATCCACTGAAATAATGTTTCCAGACTGTTTCCATTAGTATATACCTTTAATAATCTGACTAATGGAAGTGACTGTGAAGTCTTTAATAACCGGTGTATGACTGGATTACTGCACTGACCCTCCCCTTCAGTCCGACTCGTAGGCCCTGGTTTACCGCCCTGCTGTAGAAACCTGCGTGGTTGTGATTGATAAATGTGGCGGCTGAAAACAATCATTGTTTAAATAACCACCCCCTAAGTGTCCCAGTGAAAACCAGACTATGACATGGAGGGATATGATGAGAGGAGACTTCTCTGAGCTGACACAGCAGAGGAAAGAAAGAAACATTTCTGTTTGGACGTCTGAAAAGATAAATCAATGAGTCAGAGGCATCATGTCCGCAAACGATCACTGGCCCCGTTTACATGGGTAGTTTTCTGTATACATGAACTTTGAGTAAAGAGATCCACGTTCAGTCCGTGTTTGCATGGCCCCAGCTGAATCTGATTTTATTGTTTTTTTTGACATGAGCAGAAGGTCACTCTGACACTACCTGCAAATGTGTAAGAGAAGAAGAGGTGCACTTCCTGCTTCCTGTTTACCTCTAGAAAGATGGATCCGCCTCATGTTTTGTTGGGGTTTCTATTAAAAAGTTTGTTTCCTCCACCGTCCAGTTCTTCTGTTTGTTCGCCATGTTTGTTTGGGCACGCTCTGCGTACGTCACTACGTGCCTCTTCCGTACTACGGAGCGCCTGCGCAGACCGAACAATCCTCTCTATCAACCCAATCCGCTCCACTCAGCCGTTTACATGACCTGACAAGCCAGATGGACAGCTCCATATATCTGCCACAGAAATATTTCACTAGTCCATCTGGGTAGGAGCCCTTTGAATTTTTTTTGAGGGGCAAAACGCTCAAATAAAACATAAGCTTGTGATTGGACAGTCTTTTGGCTCGTCACATTCATCACAGACCAATCCACATCAAGCAGGGTTGCCTCCTATAATGTAGCATACATAGTGGCTAATGTAGCAGCTAATGGCTAACAACAGTTAACAACAGTTCATGGCGGCTAACTTAGCCACTAACAGCGAACAACAGTTAATGACCATTAGCCATAGTGGCTAACTTAGCTGCTAACAGCTAACGGCCTTTTACTATCGTCTTACAGTAAATTGTCCCACACAGATGATTCATTAACACTTAAATGTGACATGAACCTCGTCAAACACAATCCCTACAAGTAAACTTCTGAGGAGGGCAGATTTTGCCAAGTTTCACTGAGTAGCCATGAGGACAATAGGCTAATCAGCATGTCCGTTCTCAACTTCCGGTTGTTGTCACGTCCGCATTCTACAGCTCCCGCCTCTCTTCCCTGATTGGGCCGTTAAGAATTCAGCCAAGTGAATTTGTTGGGCAACAGAGGCTGGCAAGACGGACCTGCAGGATTTCAGAATCAGGCAGGTCTGTCTGCTCTGCAAGGCTACCGTTTACATGAAGCATGGAGCGGATTATCAATCGGCTTAGACTACCCCTTACCATCGTATCCGAAATACAATCAGATCTGGGTGAATCCGATTGGCTAAGGTGTTTACATGAGACATTTCTTATCTGATTGTAGAAAGGATTTTTTGACCCATGTATAGGCCACTGAGATCTGGTTTAGCCAATCAGCACAGAGCTCGTTATCATGATCCAGAGGGGAGGGAAAAAGAGCTGTTCTGATCCTCTACTCAGACACTTTACTCAGATCCTGGATTACAGACCTGACGGAGACAGATAGACTGACATTTCCTCTCTCTCCGTCTCCAGGAGCTCTACAGTCAGTCATACGATGAGATCGGAGTCATGTTCGCCTCCATCCCAAACTTCTCTGATTTTTACACCGAGGAGAGCATCAACAACGGAGGGATCGAGTGTTTACGCTTCCTCAACGAGATTATCTCTGACTTTGACAGTGTGAGTTCACCTGATAGTTTAGAATCTAAAATGATCTCCTGTTAATAAAAATGCTGCTTTAATCTGAAGAATATCAATCTGAGGTAAAAACACAGGTCAAAATCTAGAATAACAAACTGTTCATAAAGATGGTGATTTAGTCTGGATTGGGTTTATATGAGATTCAAAACAGATTATAACAGATAAGAATCTTGTTTCATTGTCTGAAAATAATGATGCTGGATTATGTTATCAGAGATTGAACAGTTTATAGTCTAAATTAACCATTAGAAAAAAATAATAAAGTCTGCCTTAGTCTGGATGATGTTAAAATAAAATTAAAAACAGATTATAAAATAATATGACCAACTGTCAATAAAGACAATGCTAAAGATGTGCATTCATATGGATTAAGATTATTAGAGATTTAAAACAGACTGTAATTTTGTATCATCTCTTGTTAATAAAGACTGCTTTAATCTGGTTTAAGGTTAATATCAAACACAGATTCTAATCTCACATTACTACCTGTAAATTATGACTGTTCTTTAATCTGGATTAAAGTTAATATCAATTAAACACAGATTTTAATCTTTTATCACTACCTGTAAAACAGTCTGTGCTTTAATCTGGATTAAAGTTAATATCAATTAAACACAGATATGAATCTTTTATCACTGCCTGTGAAACAGTCTGTGCTTTAATCTGGATTAAAGTTAATATCAATTAAACACAGATATGAATCTTTTATCACTGCCTGTGAAACAGTCTGTGCTTTAATCTGGATTAAAGTTAATATCAATTAAACACAGATATGAATCTCATATCACTACCTGTAATAAGTTGTTCACTCTGTTCCAGCTGTTGGACGAGTCTCAGTTTCGCTGCATCACTAAAATCAAAACTATAGGCAGCACCTACATGGCGGCTTCAGGAGTCACTGCAGACGTCAGCAACGGATACAACTGCCTGAAGGTACTGACTCCGCCCCTAATCTAGACAGGACAGTGACACTGTAGGGACTGGGGACAGTCTTGTAGGTCAGACTGTAGGTGTAGATTGATATGTAGTTTGTCTGTAGTTTGATGTGCAGTATATCAACCACAGTAAGAACATCAAGTTTTAGCTGAAATTTGTTTGTAGTTTGATGTGTAGTTTGTATATATTTTGATGTGTATTTCTCTATAGTTTGATGTGTTGTTTCTCTGTAGTTTGATGTGTAATTTGTCTATAGTTAGATGTGTACTTTTCTGTAGTTCTGTTTTTTCTGTAGTTTGGTGTGGTTTTTTTCTGTAGTTTGCAGTGTTTTTCCTGTAGTTTGATGTGTAATTTGTCTATAGTTTGATGTGTAGTTTTCTGTAGTTTGCAGTGTTTTTCCTGTAGTTTGATGTGTAATTTGTCTATAGTTTGATGTGTAGTTTTCTCTAGATTGATGTGTAGTTTTCTGTATTTTGCTGTGGTTTTTTCTGTAGTTTGATGTGTAGTTTGATGTGCTTTGATGTGTAGTTTGATGTGTAGTTTTCTGTAGTTTGGTGTGGTTTTTTCTGTAGTTTGATGTGTAGTTTTCTGTAGTTTGATGTGTTTTTTTCTCTGTTTTGATGTGTTTTTTCTGTAGTTTGATGTGTAGTTTTCTGTAGGTTGATGTGTAGTTTTCTGTAGTTTGGTGTGGTTTTTTCTGTAGTTTGGTGTCTTTTTTCTGTAGTCTGATGTGTTTTTTTCTGTAGTTTGATGTGTAGTTTTCTGTAGGTTGATGTGTAGTTCTGTTTTTTCTGTAGTTTGGTGTGGTTTTTCTGTAGTTTGGTGTGGTTTTTCTGTAGTTTGGTGTCTTTTTCTGTAGTCTGATGTGTTTTTTTCTGTAGTTTGATGTGTAGTTTTCTGTAGTTTGATGTGGTTTTTTCTGTATTTGGCTGTGTTTTTTCTGTAGTTTGTGTTTATTCTGTAGTTTGATGTGTTTCTTCTTTGGTTTGATGTTTTTTTCTGTAGTTTGATGTGTGTTTTCTGTAGTTTGATGTGTTTTTCTGTAGTTTGATGTGTTTTTTCTGTAGTTTGATGTGTTTCTTCTGCAGGTTGATGTGCAGTTTTCTGTAGTTTGATGTTTTTTTTTCTGTAGTTTGCTGTCTTTCTTCTGTAGTTTGATGTGTTTTTTCTGCAGTTTGCTGTGTTTCTTCTGTAGTTTGATGTTTTTTTTCTGTAGTTTGATGTGTTTTTTCTGTAGTTTGCTGTGTTTCTTCTGTAGTTTGATGTTTTTTTCTGTAGTTTGATGTGTTTTTCTGTAGTTTGATGTTTTTTTCTGTAGTTTGATGTGTTTCTTCTGTAGTTTGATGTGTTTCTTCTGTAGTTTGATGTGTTTTTTCTGTAGTTTGATGTGTTTCTTCTGTAGGTTGATGTGCAGTTTTCTGTAGTTTGATGTGTTTTTTCTGTAGTTTGATGTGTTTCTTCTGTAGTTTGATGTTTTTTTCTGTAGTTTGATGTTTTTTTCTGTAGTTTGATGTGTTTCTTCTGTAGTTTGATGTGTTTTTTCTGTAGTTTGATGTTTTTTTTCTGTAGTTTGATGTTTTTTTCTGTAGTTTGATGTGTTTCTTCTGTATTTTGATGTGTTTCTTCTGTAGTTTGATGTGTTTCTTCTGTAGTTTGATGTTTTTTTTCTGTAGTTTGATGTCTTTCTTCTGTAGTTTGCTGTGTTTTTCCTGTAGTTTGATGTGTACTTTGTCACCTACAGAGGGAGGAGCAGTCAGACAGGGAGCGATGGCAGCACCTGGCTGACCTCGCAGACTTCGCTCTGGCCATGAAGGTGACCCTCATGAATATAAACTACCAGTCCTTCAACAACTTCATGCTGCGGATCGGTGCGTAAACTCCACTGTGATTGTGTGTGTGAGATATTTTTCTGATTTATTTGTATATTCAGGGTTAAAATGTTGCTATAGGTTATTTTTAAAGGCATCTTCAATCTAACAAGCTTAAACAGCTAAGGTGAAACTGTTGTATTCACTACATGAATTGTGTTGAATGTGCTGCTGAGGGGTAATATAAACATAAATAAAACAATAAATATATTTTCAATATTTTAAAAATATGAATAATATAATCTAGATATCAGTAATAAAATAAATACAAACAACATAAACAGTAATCAGTGACCTGAGTATGTTTATACTTGAGGAGGGGGGTAAACTGATGATTCTTCCACAGGTCTGAATAAAGGTGGCGTGCTGGCTGGCGTGATCGGGGCGAGGAAGCCTCACTACGACATCTGGGGGAACACTGTGAACGTGGCGAGTCGGATGGAGTCCACCGGGGTGATGGGAAACATCCAGGTACAGACTCAGAGTGGACCAGAGAAACAGATCCATGTTTGTGGTGGACCAGGTCTGAATGATAGAACAGCAGGAACATTCATTTACCGGCCAGTTTATTAGGTACACCTGCTCAACTGTTTGTAAATACAGTCACCAGATCTCAATCCTGTAGTTTGGGTGTGACGGAGCGGGAGATTATCCTCATGGATGTTCAGCAGCTATGTGAGGTCGTACCTGGGACTAGAGAGGTGTTCCTAATAAAATGGCCAGTGAGTGAAAAGTCCCAAGTATCTGATCAACAATCAGGACCCACTGAGAGCAGCCGAGGTCCCTCTTCTGAGTTATCTGGATGACTTGATTAAAGGTCAAAGGTAATTTATTAATGTGCTGTCCCGTTGGTGGTGCCCCCAGGTGGTGGAGGACTGCTACAACATCCTGAAGGAGTACGGCTTCCGCTTTGTCAGGAGGGGGCCCATCTTCGTGAAGGGGAAGGGCGAGCTGCTCACCTACTTCCTGAAGGGGCGGGACAAGCAGGGGTCATTCATCAACGGGTCATCGGTGACCCTGCCCCACCAAGTGGTGGACAGCTGAACACACACTACACACTGAACACACACTACACACTGAACACACACTACACACTGAACACACACTGAACACACACTGAACACACACTGGACACACACTACACACTGGACACTGGACACACTGTGTGTGTTGGTCATTGGATTTTCCATTTTTCAAAAGTGTGGAATAAAGAAGTGGTTGATGGTCAAAGTAAACGGGAACATGATAAAGTTTCAGCCTGTCTGTCATCCCCCTCTGGCTCTGCACAGAGCATTTACCGTAAAGGTTCAAATACATGAGCACTTCAGATTTAGGAGCTGCTGGTTTGACCTCAGTCCACAGCGCCCCCTGCAGGCCTGGAGCTCTGCTGCTGTTGTTCTTGGTCCTGCTGTGTTTCGGCTCTTGCAGGTGTTTTCCTCTTATTGAAAAACATTAGGCTGTTGTAGGCCGTTTGACCTCGTCAGCCACCGTAGAAACCACAGGTAGACTTCATTTGTTTTTCTTGCCAGTAACAATGGCAAGAAACAATAAGCGTCCACATATGAGCTTCAACATTGAGATCTGCAACTTCAGGTTGCACATTATGAAGAATGTGGTGTTCTTTCATCAGGAAATTAAATTTATCTGGTTTTAAAGTTTTGTTTATCTTTTCATTACCACGGGTACAGAAAATTACCTTGAATTTGAATTTGAGTTTTTGAATTTTAAAATGAAAACCAAAAATCGCTTATTATTTTAATTTCATTTTCTGACCGAAAATCCAATGACCAATAAATACTGAGTGAACACACACTGAACACACACTAAAAACTGACTGAACACACACATATACATGTTTGAGTGCCATCACTCCCCACCCCCAACAACATCCTCTACCTGGCCATGAAACTGAACCTTAAAGTCTGAGGAGGATGTGGACCAATGAGAGGCTGAGATGGACGAGGTTGACTTGGACCAATCAGAGGCTGAGATGGACGAGGTTGACTTGGACCAATCAGAGGCTGAGATGGACGAGGTTGACATGGACCAATGAGAGGCCAGATCTCTGCAGCTCTGGATATAGACGGTCCTGGATTAAGGGGGTCATGAGTGTAGATGCTTCCTCAGTGCCTCCCACCGCTCTCACTCGTCTGAAGGGTCCCACAGCCCCCCAACAGGCAGGACGTCCTCCCTGCATCTCCGCACTGGGGCCTTACACTTTCATTAGCGTGACCATGGTTACCAGACTCTGAACATTAAACCTGTTTTAGTGCAGCAGCAGGACGTAAATGTGATGTTTCTATGACCAAAATCTGCCCCCCCCCCCCCCCCCGAATATGGGACAGTGGTGGTGCAAGAGTTTTCTAAAGTCTGATGGGCACGGATGTGTCTGTGGTACACGATTAGGTTCGGTTAGGTTTGCCTTTGAGTTCTAATGTTGACAGGGATTGTACTGCACGGTGTGGGGGTGAAGACGATTTCTGAAGGGCCTCATGCTGTTTTAATCATGGGCCTCAGGCGCAGCACCGGTGGTCTCTGACACGGGGGGGAGGGGGATGAAGTGCTCTTCAAAACCAGTAGGAAGTGTTTCTGGTCCCCAGTTAAGTGTTTTATAGATGTTATATATGATGCTGAATGAGGGCAACAGGTCAGACAGATGGTTAATGTGAACGTCTGCAGGTGCACAGGTGGGCTGCTCCAAGCCCCAGGTCCTGATGTGTGGGGGTCAGGGTCTTTCTGAGCCCCTGATCAGCAATATTTGGGGTCTTGAAGACTTATGGCCCTTTTCCACTAGCACGCCTTGGCCCTACTCTACTTGGTCCTACTTGATTAGCAGCGTGTTTCCACTAGCCTGGTTCCTCCTAAAACAAGCTAGTTTTAGTACCTACTCCGCTCTGGTTCCAAGCGAGCCAAGTCGATACTGAAAGATGACGTCACCAACTGCTGGCTACTGATTGGTCAGACAATGTCGTCATCGATGAGTCCTGAGCGCGACGACCTAGCATGTTAGCGGTAGCTCCCATTAGCTTACCCTCATACATCTTTTCTTTGCAGCTGGATTGCTCTCGTCCTCGGCTTCATTCTGTTGTATAGCTTCCAAAACTCTCCTGTGCTTCTCAAGGGGTACTTCTTCTTACCACCTGCAGCCTTCTTCTGCTTTCCTTTTTTACTCAGTTTGTGACAAAAAGACACAGATTGTTGTGTCGCGCTCAAAATGATGTCACTGCAGAGCTGCTCAGCGACACTGCACCCCGGTGGGCAGGGAACTGGGGCTAATGGAAAAGCAGCACAAGGCGAGTAGAGTAGAGTAGGGCTAATGGAAAAGGGCCATTAGCGGTCCTGAGGGTGGAGCTGCAGAGGACCAGACCGTGTGGTCATGTGACTCCACGGGTCACGGAGCCGAGCAGCAGGTCCACGTGTTCTTTAACTCATTAACGTTTGAACAGAAACTACCCAGTCTGCACTTAACTAAAACTGAGCTGTTCCTTACGCTGTGACAGATTTTCTCACAAACATGTGAAAACAAAAAACAAAAAAAAAACATTTCATCCTGTAAGTCTGCACCACCATAGGGTCTTCATGGAGGCCATACACCTCCTGATTACAGTACCCGACTTTTGAAGCAATTATCTGATTTTCATCCCTGATGTTAACATTATGTTCCATTTTTAACTACATCAGATTTTTCCTAATCTTGCAGTGCAGCTGGATCCTCCTGATTTAAAGTCGATAATCAGACAGATCCTTCACCCAAAGTCCAGTCTACAGCAACTGTGCAAGTGTGACAACAGCATTAGCACTGATGCTAACAGCCTCAGTTGCAGTTCATCAGATCTGGACCACATTTCTTTATAAGTGATGAACAAACTTCTCCATAGTAAGGAAATTTCTCCACTTCCTTGTTTTACTAAAGTTGTGATACAAAGTGGCTCAGGCTGTTCTATATACCACCTGATTGGCCTGTAACGTATGTGATAGAACGATCGTCCAAACATTTGCCTGATGTGCTATGAAAGGTTCTGCTCTCCTCAAACACTTTCCATGGGCTCTCTATCACATGAACGAGGATGGTCCACCTGGTGTCAGGTTAGATATTTCCACCTCGTTCAGTTCTACACATACGCTTAAAAACAGTTTTTATTTACCAAATGATGAGTGGAAGCTTGGAGCAGAATATTCATCTGTATATGCACATATATATGAGTAGAACAGTATGGACCAGATCACTCTGTTTTTTAAAACTGGGACTGTGCAAACGTCAGCCCCAGCCACTCCCCGTGCCTCATGGTGATTGTGCACAACTGTACAAGATTGGAAAGGCTGGTTTGATATGTAAAGGAATGTCTGTCTCCCCCTGGACTCACCCTACTGTCAGCCCGATTGAGCCCCGTACATGCCAGGCTAATACCGTTCATCTTAGGACTGTATTAGGCATCCACCCTGCTATACTAAGAGCAGCAGTTCTCCATGACAGTTTAGAACAGTTGAAAACTTACCCGTTCCCCGACATTCATCTACAACAGTCCTACGCTGATCCAGACCAAGTAGCACATGCACCAAGACGAAAACACGTCATCAGGATTATTACAATTGTGCAAAATCGCCATGAGAAACAGGAATGTGTAGACTGGGGTTTTAGATTTGAACGAAACGAACAGCCAGAGTTTAAAGAAGATCCTGAATAATCTGAGCCAAACAGCAGAACTACTGGACTGAAGAGGTGCCTACAGACTGTGTGTGATATGGATTTAAACAGTGGCAGCCAGGAGGCCTGAAGAGTGTGGAGGTGTAAAGTCTGACATCATATACGGACAGGACGTAACAGAAAGAATAACCAGCCAAATGTGATTGTTCGGATCAAACAGCCCTACGGGATTATGTGGTCTGGATTATTGGTGGAAAAACAAATGGAAACTATAAATCCCTGACAGAGACCAGCAGGACCTGAGCTGAGTCTTACCCTCCTCATCCTCAGGAACACCTCTGCTCCTCCAATCCTAAAATAGCCCCACAGGTGAAGAAGCAGCAGAGCCTCGGCCCGTCAGCAGGCTTGACCTTAAACAACATGGTTTGGTTCAGTCTGGTTTGGTTCAGCCCGGTTTAGTTCAGCCCGGTTTGGTTCAGTCTGGTTTGGTTCAGTCTGGTTTGGCTCAGTCTGGTTTGGCTCAGTCTGGTTTGGTTCAGTCTGGTTTGGTTCGGTCTGGCTTGGTTCGGTCTGGTTTGGCTCAGTCTGGTTTGGCTCAGTCTGGTTTGGTTCAGTCTGGTTTGGCTCAGTCTGGTTTGGTTCAGTCTGGTTTGGCTCAGTCTGGTTTGGCTCAGTCTGGTTTGGTTCAGTCTGGTTTGGCTCAGTCTGGTTTGGTTCAGTCTGGTTTGGTTCAGTCTGGTTTGGCTCAGTCTGGTTTGGCTCGGTCTGGTTTGGTTCGGTCTGGCTTGGTTCAGTCTGGTTTGGCTCAGTCTGGTTTGGTTCAGTCTGGTTTGGCTCGGTCTGGTTTGGTTCGGTCTGGCTTGGTTCAGTCTGGTTTGGCTCAGTCTGGTTTGGCTCAGTCTGGTTTGGCTCAGTCTGGTTTGGTTCAGTCTGGTTTGGCTCAGTCTGGTTTGGCTCAGTCCGGTTTGGTTCAGTCTGGTTTGGTTCAGTCTGGTTTGGTTCAGTCCGGTTTGGCCTTATTGTGTTTTTAATAGGATAGTTACCAGCCTCTGTTGAGATGGACTACAAAGATGGCCGTGGACCTCAGTGCAGTAATATTTGAGTGAACTATAATTCATACTTCATCACTGCGGCCTCAAAGACCGACCTGATCAGGACTGTAGATTAAGAGGAAACTCTTGTGTGATGTTATCCTTTGTTGGAGCAGCCGTGTTGTTGTCATGGTTTTTAATAATCAATTTTCACGCAATGATTGTGGTTAAGCTCAAAGGATCATGGGAGGAAGAGTCTTTAGTCATGATCCTCACGGAGACCTTAACATGGGGCCTTAAACACAGAATAATCCTGTCGGCTTTTTAAGGGAGACCCCCCCCCCATCAGCTGAACTGAACCAGGCTGGAAACACCTGGAGAGTCTCTGCAGGACTAAGTGCAATAGTTCCCCTCTCCGTCCTCCTATTTTTATAAAGTGAAGTTTAGATCTATCTGTGCAGAGCCGGGACATAGATCTTACAGATGTGTGCAGATGTGTCTTACGTGTCAAAGTGCCAACGACGGAGCAGAGCGATGGATGTAAGGATTATCTCTGGAGGATGAATCCTGGTTTCAGTTTGAAGAATCTCAGGCCGGGGATTTTAAAAAAGCACTTTGAATTTTGTGTCTGTGTTTTAGAGCTAAGAACCAGCAGCAGGTTGATCTGAAGTGCCGTGTTGGAGACGGTTCAGTCCGTGTGTTCCTGATGATGTTCTCTTTGACTGTACTGGATTAAAGCTCCTCTCTGCTGTAGTCCTGGTTTTTAAAGACCTTCTCCGTCAGTGTGCCCTCTTTCCTTTCACTCGTTTGTCTCCATGATGTAAGTTGATTAATAAAATTTAATACAGACCAGCCTACCTGTCCTTCTTTCTGCACAGTCAGCATAAACTGCTGCTCACACCTGGAGAACATCTGTGAAGCTCTGGTCACCAAAAGAGGCTCACTAAGATCATCGGCATCACCAGAGGCAGACTTTTGCCGTTTGAAGAGCATATGAAGCACCGTGAAAAGATAATAAATCAGAATTTATTTGAGTTTAATGATCTAACCACAGGACAGATACTGAGCTGGTTTATTTACATAAATGTTTATTTCTGCTCTGGACATGCAGAAAAAAGGAGTTCATCAGAAACTACAGCAGCAAACACAAACTATTCTCCATATTTATTATTTTAATTATGTTATTGAAGATTTTCTGTTTTTTTGTTTTGTTTTGTTTGGGTTTTTTTATGATCAGACATTTTTAGTGTGTCAAACTGACTTCTGAGTCACCTGTAGAATTGATTATGGTTACCAGAGATGGGAGAAAGTCGCTGTTTCGCAAGTCTCAAGTAAGTCTCAAGTCTTTAAACCCAAGTCTCGAGCACAGCACTTGGACTGCTATCTCAAAATATTTACACTGCCTGTTTGTCTTCCTCCCTGTTGTCTTGTCTCGTCCTGTCTGTCACTGTTTCCCCTTCTTTCACACTGTGGTGTGGCACGGCCCTCCCCTTCAGCTCACATCAGGGAGAACGAGAAAAGAGAAAAAAAAGAAGAAAAAAAAAACTAAGTCTCGAGTCAAGTCTCAAGTAAAGACGTGCAAGTCCAAGTCAAGTCTCAAGTAAAGACATGCAAGTCCAAGTCAAGTCTCAAGTAAAGACAAGTCAAGTCTGAAGTCATAGGCTTAAAATGTGCAAGTCCTTCCGAGTCATAAGCACCGTTGACCAAATTTAAAAAAAAACAATAAAAACCAGGACAGCTTCGTCACTTTAAAAAAAATAACCAGGACAGTCAGGGCAGGACATGAAAACAGGACACTTGGTCACCCTGGGCCTTAACTGTACAATTATTTTCAGCTAGTCTCAGTTTTTAGCCACGGCGAGTTTGCGAGCGAACATATACCGTTGTTGCATATAACAGATGCTAAGCTAAAGTTACCCAAAAGGGATCTTACAACAGGTAACAGACCAACTTACCTTTCTTTGTGCAGCTTCAGGTGCTGATCAAAGTTTGATGTCGTCTCCTCTCCGTCTGTTAGTCTCTTCATTTTGTGTTTATGACATCATAAATGGAAATAACAAAAATCAGTCACTTAGTGGAATACTTTGAATGGGAGCTCATTTTATTCAACGGTCTTACTGAACATTTCAAGTATTTTCAAGTCAGAGTCAAGTCCCGAGTCACTGATGTCAAAGTCCAAGTCGAGTTGCAAGTCTTTGATGATATTGTCAAGTCGAGTCCAAAGTCATCAAAACTGTGACTTGAGTCTGACTCGAGCCTAAGTCACATGACTCGAGTCCACACCTCTGATGGTAACGCTCTTCTTTCTGGTCTTCCTAAAAATTCCAGCTCCAAAATTCATTTGCTCACATGGTAACTCAGACCAGAAGGAGAGCCCACATAACACTACTTTAAAGGAGCCATATCATGCTGATGCATGATTTAATACTGACATATAATATAATAAATTTGAAAACAAGACCTTATACCCCCTTAATTTTCAAAAAATGAGATATTGTATTTTTTCTGATATCCTAGAATGAGATTTGATGCCTCTGAAAATAGGTCATTGCGAGATGTCCGCAAGATTTCAAACGTCATGACGACACGAGGTACCTTTCTTTTGATTGGAGTAATCTGATAAAACACTTCCTCCTCTGTGATGTCCGTTAGCCCCAAACCGTCACCGAGGAACACATCCACCAGCAGGGGTATAAAACTCCCTAGCTCACTCTCACTCATTACCAGCTCTGGCCTGTAGGGGGACTCAATACACGGTCGCTGCTTTGAGCCTGCCGGAAAATACAGTAGAAGAAGAAGGACAGGCTGGCTCTACCCATAGAACTGACCAATCAGAGCACAAAGGGCTGAGACATTGCGAGGTAACTTTAGGTCAGCCTTGAGACCAAGCGTTTCAACAAGCGCCTCATAACGGCGAAAAATGAGGATTTTGAGAACGCTATTGTGGGGCAATGAAGGAACTAAATGACTTGTACTGAGGGCAGAAATTCTTTACAGGCATCCTAGTCTGGTATAGTGAAAAGGAGAAACAAGCATGATATGTCCTCTTTAAAAGTTGGCTGGGCTTCCTGTCTCCATTTGAACAGAGTTAAAGTTTATTTTATTAGTTTTTAAATCTTGTATTTATCCCGTTTGCTTCCACCCTGAGAACCCTGTGGATCCCTCAGGTCTTCAGGCCTTTAAAATGTTCCCAGAGTAAGAACTAAAACATTCAGTGAAGCTTCTTTTTCCTATTACGGCCCTGGTCTGTGGATCAGTCTACCAGAAGACCTGAGGGCAGCACCTACTGTTCATATTTTAAAAGAAAACTCAAGACCTACCTTTTTTGGCTTTTAGCTGATTATATTTATTATTATTAATTATATTTTAACTTATTTTTTAACCCACTTATTCTGATTTATTCCTACATTTCAGTACCAGATTGTTTTTTTGGAGTTTTATTCTTTGTTAAATGCTTTTATTTTTATTATTCTATTTTAGCTTTTCTACTTTTTATTATACTTATTGATATTTCATTGTATTTTATTTCCCATGTAAAGCACTTTGTTCTACACCTTCCTGTATGAAAAGTGCTTTACAAAAGGTTTGATGGATTAATTGAGTCTTGTTGGTGACACAGTGGCGCCGCAGATATCCACATGCCTCACATTAGGAAGGTTGCTGGTTCGATCCCGGGGTCAGGGCTTAAATGTGTGGAGTTTGCATGTTCTCCCCGTGCATGTGTGGGTTCTCTTTGGGCACTCCAGCTTCCTCCCACTGACCACAAACATGCTCATTAGGTTGACTGTGAGTATGAACGGGCTCCAGCCTCTGGAGGAGATAACGGTACAGACGATGGGCGGATGGAAAGTGAGCCACATTTCGATGGGGGGGACGACCACATGTGGGCCCCGGCCTCCAGTTGAGCACCCCTGTTTCAAAAAAACTCTAAAATGAACTGACTTTATCAGATGAAGACTGAAACACCAGAGTTTAGTTTCTTAAAGAGATTTCTGAGACACATTTGAACAGAAGCTGCCTCTGTCCTGCTGTGCAGCCTTGGAAACAACGTCCAGGGGTCAGTCCAGAGGTCAGACCAGGGGTCAGTCCAGGGGTCAGACCAGGGGTCAGTCCAGGGGTCAAAGACAAACCCAGAGAAGCTTCAGAAAAGACGGGGCTGCTGTGCTGTGATGGAGATCCAGGTCAGAGGGCAATGAACCTGTTATTCAGCAGAGAGCAGGCAGCCTGCAGGTGAGTCAGGACACACTGACCCTGCTGCTGCTGTGCTTTGATCTGAAGCTTTGGTTTCTGATCTGAGGCCTGTGGGCACGAGGCCCGGGGGCACGAGGACCAGTCAGCTTTGAAACTGACAAAATTCAGTTGACATATAAAATCTAAAAGGATGATTTCAGTCTAAGGGCACACAATCAATCAATCAATCTTTATTTGTATAGGGCCAGTTCATAACAAGTGTTATCTCAGGACACTTTACAATAGAGCATAAAGCTCTTCATTTTATGGATACACATATATGCATAGATATATATATACATATAAAATACACATATACATAAATATACAAATATATCCATCCAACACCAACATGAATCCAAATAGCCAATCATGAATCCCTCCATCATGGCTCAAGAAAAAACCTTCTGTTAAGCAGCAGGAAATCTTGAATGTGGATCCCAGTCTCATGATGAACAGCAAATCCACACCATGCTGTGTTGGTGTGAGGGTGAAGGAAGGGAGGTAAGAGGAGACAAGTGGACTAAAGTAAGAACTAAAGTTAGAGACAGATCCATGAACCATAGACCTGTCGTCTGATTTATTAGAGGTTAGCCTCTTGAGATGCTACATCTGGTTTTCAGGAGGGACCTCATGACTATGTGGTGATAAATGTAGATACTATAGATGAATCAACCATGGATAGAGAGATCACTCTAATATCTACATGAACAGCTATAATGATAATGGGAATGGAATGTTCCTAATGAAATGGCCAACTATGTGTCATGTCTGTAATTGTAGTTTTTGAGGCTTCGTGACTCCACAGCAGCAGGCAGTCTACACCAAGGATCCCAGACCACCGATTACAGTCTTTTGACATGTTTTAACCTTTTTTTTCACACTTGTCTGACCTCTTTAATTCACAAAGACAGACTCAGTCATATGTTAATCAGAGACAGCTGTGAACGACAACACTCACGGTCTGTCCCAGTCAGAGGAGATGTTGCTGAAATTCATCATCAGATTTAGGCTCATGACCGTCCAGATTCTAATGACATATGAACAGACTTTATGAGGTTTAGGTACTCACATTGTCCCAAACAACATCAATGGGATGCTCCTCCTGCTGCCCTAACAGAGCATCTCGCATGTAGTTGAGGAAAAGGAGGAGCAGCTGAGTGTTGTAGGGCCCCAGGTTGGCATGATGGTGGACAACCCCATGATTGCTGATGGCAGCACACAGTGTGACATTGCCGCCACGCTGCCCAGGGACACTGACAATGGCCCAATCACACTGCAGCCTCTCCTCCTTTTGCTGAGGTTAAATCCAGCTTCATCCACGTAGATGTATTCATGGGGTCTTTCCAGTGCATCCAGTTGAAACTCTGTAGAAACAGATGTAGTTTTGTAAGAGATACAGAAAAGGTGATTTAGGCCACGACAGTAAATCACTACTTACAGTAATCAACACTAAATGTGTCTGGATTTATACCAACCTGTTCATACTGGAATCTTTGCTCTTTGACTCTGAGTTGAGGTCAAAGTTCACTCTGTACAGTTGATTCATGCGTAGTCTGTTGAGGACATGATCATCAGAGGAGAGGCTGACATTGTTGATTCCCTGAAAATCTACAAGGTCCTCAATGATACTCCGCTGAATTTCACACAGTGTAATGGCGTTGTTTGCACTGATCATATCAACGTTTAGGGTCTCTTTGTGTAGGGTGAACATAGCTGTCCTCCCACCCTCTTCAATTCTTCAAAAAGAGAGCATGCAGTTACAAAAATATACATTTCCTACAAACAGACTAGACTTCCACTACAATACTACAGGCACAGTGATGTACTGAAACATATTTACTTACAGTATACTGTGGAAGTATAGTCATACAGCCTAATTGCTGTCAACATTTACATACTATAATGTCAAAAAATGTTATTACCTGTTCTCTTCTCTAAATCTTTGGATTTAGAGAATCTACTGATGTTTGGTTGTACCCTTTATCCAGCCTCCTTCATGGTCGGACCATAGACAAGAACATGGTCAATCAAAGTAGCTCAGATTTCATCAGATATTACCATTCTTTGTCTTCGCTGACCACCTCCACCTCTCACACAAACTCGTCCACTTTGATCTCTGTAGTGCCTCACAAACATAGACTGTAAAAAACATGGACGCCATGTCGCTGGGCTCAAATTGAAGCCTCCACGAAAACTGCTCCCCCTGGTGACTGGCTGCAGTATAGGTCAAATTTCCGTCTCCCCCATTCATCTGAACGGGCCGAAGTGAAACTTCAGAAAATTATTACACCCTGTACAAATATTTTTCCCATCCGTATGCTGTGGTGATATGAAAGTATGATTGGGCTGCGTGTTTTCCAAGTCCTCTTTTTTCTGAAAAGTTTCTTTTTTATTAGTTATTAGACTTTAAAAATAGCCGCGGTTTACAGCAGCTTCACAATGATTGTGTACGGCGTATGCTGTGGAGTGTTGCGACCGTTTACGACAGCTGCGTCCGGATTATGGCCCAAATTCTCTACTGGCTGCACAATGGCGGCGCCCTGACGGGGGATATTTAGGCTTCAAATCTGTTACATGGTAGAAGGCGGAGCCACGCTATCCAGTTCTTATAATACATCCATGCTCACAAACAGGTGCTCTCTGAAATGGCTTCTGTTCCATCACACCATTAGCCATAAGTGTGATCAACTTTGAGTTGTGTTCAACCGGTGACACCTGTGTTTTACAGTTTTTCACGGTTCTTAACACACAACAATCGATAATTTGGTACAGTTTGCAAAACCCTCACTTCAAGTACCAATTGCTCGGCCCAATTTGCCACATCTAAACACTCCCTTATCTGCATTAGACTCTGACTTTCCTTCTTTACACTCTGATGTCAATTACACATCACCTTGTCGTCAAAGCTGGACACACAATGGTCAGTTGTTGCACACACACCCCAATTGAAATCTCAAAGCATCAACACACAACACACAACTATGCAAATCTGTAAACACTCAGGTCTGGTGAGCAATTTTCATCAGGAGAACTGCAGCATAACAGGGCCTTGAGCCTCTGCTTTGTTTGGTGAGCACTGAACAATGGACAACGACAACCAGAGAAGGAGAGGGGGAAGAGAGAGAGGACCTTTTGACTTTTTTTTTGTTAACATACATTTCTTTAGAAATGCCTGTGCACTGAAACACTGTAAATAAAACAATGATTTGCTGCATACTTGTGAGCTATTTTATGTTTGAAGAAGTGGGCCCACACAGACATTTTCCAAAAGGAAAAATGGGTAATTCTCATGAGTCACTGCCATTCACATTGTGTGCTGCATTTCTATAATTTGGTTTTCAGTTTTGCACTTCAGTGTGCTGTGAATGCTTGGTAGTGTGCAGCAAATGCTGAGCTGTGTGTATCAATTGGCTGGTATGTGTGTGTCATTGGAGAATGTGGCTGTGTGTACCAAATGAGAACACGAGTTCCATTTTGTGAACAGTTAAGAGATTTGATGGTAAAGAGTCATCTTGAAAAGGGAGTGTCAGGTTTAGCATTTTGTGTGTGAAGTTTTCAGGTTTGTGTGTACAATTTGAAGGAATCCGTTAGTATTTTGAGAAACGTGTGTTAAGAACTGTGAAAAACTGTAACTGTGTTTGACTGCCTGTGCTCACAATCATGCAACGCAGGTAATCAAAATGTGTTAGTAAGTTGTCTAAACAGGTGAAAAGAGATTATAGTTTTGCCAAAGGAGTGACTGATTCAATCAGCGGGTTCAGGCAATTGAGCATTTGGTTCAGAAATTAGGGTTCAGTGTTTTAGCAATTGAGAAAAACTGTAAAATCAGACTTTTGCACTCAATGGCACACACTTCATTCATATTACCAGATTTTTGTCTAACTACACACTGATGGGCATAAAGAAGGGCACTGTTATACTGAGTATGCTTTGCCATAAAGTAAAAAGATTGTTCACATGCTCAGAAATACTTGCAGGTACACACTCATGTTGCTGAAACATTTACTTTTCTATTTTTCACCAAACAAGTCAGCGCATATAATCAAAAAATACAGCATATTTCCTTTGGAGTGCACGAAAATATGCTCACAAAAAATTAAAAGACAATTGCAGAAAACATATACAGCAAAAAAAGAAGAGGCAAGTAGACTGATTAGGCAGCAGTGTTTCAAAGTGGAAACCGTGACCTTATGTCAGATTGATGTGTCTTACGTAGAGAAACGTGCTCAGTTTTGAAAAATGTGTGTGAGGTAGAAAAAGTGTTTAGAGTTTTGTAAACTTGTGAGGAGGTTTGCTCTCTGTGTCAGTTTATATAACTGTACTAAGAGTGTCATTTAAGTGTCTTTACTATTGAAAAACTATATACTCCTTAAGATGAACTCCAGTTTGAGTTTTGACGGTCTGTCCTCCAGCGCCCTCTTTCGGTGACGCACATCACGCACACCTACGTGAAGGAATTTCCGCTGACGTCATTGCGTCAGTCCATAACAGGGCTGCAGCTGTCTGAGAGCAACAATAACAAGCTGTTCCGAACTAGTTCACGGAGCCTCACCGGGCTGACAGCGAGCACAGACGCCGACATCCTCACCATGAAGCCGGGCCTGTGAGCGCCGGAAGCCCCTGACGTCCCCCCGGTAAGAACCCGGACCACCGCCGCCACAGACTCAGCGCGAGGCCCGGGCTGCATCTGGGTCAGTGGGCCCGACGATCCCCCCGCTGCGTCCTCCGATACTCACACATCTGGACCGCTCCGACCCGGGACAATGCAGGCGAACGGCGCGGGACAGAACCGGGACAGAGACCGAGACTCCGAGCGGGCCTGTCGGAACGGAGCCCCGAACGGAGAGTCCCCGTCCGCCCCCTCCTCCTCCTCCGCCACCAACGGACTGTTGTCCGCCTCCAACAACAGCAACTCCGTCAGCAACAACAACAACAACCACAATGTACCGGTCCAACCCGGGTCAAACAGCACCGGGGGCCCGGCCGAGGTCAGCCCGGGCCTGAAGAAGAAGAAGCGGCTGTCCCAGACCGAGGAGGACGTGATCCGGCTCATCGGACAGCACCTCCATGACCTGGGGCTCAAGTAAGTCTCCGAACCGAACCGAGCCGAGCGGTTCCGTGATATGTCATTTAGGGCCTGAAGACGGCAGCTTTGTGTCGACAAGTAACCAAGAAAAATAGACCAGATAATAAATAAATAAATAAATAAGAAAATAAATAAATAAACATACTGAGGCTGTCAGTAATGAGGCCATTGTAGGCTGCCGAACCGAGCCGAGAAATACCGAGATAACGACATCTGTCGCCAAAGAAAGTCCCCGAACCGAACCGAACCGAACCATGCTGAAATAAACAAATGTGGAGCTAAATTAAGCTCTCAGTGCTGAGGGTGAAGTAAGGCAAAGAGCACAGCCAAGTGACAGCGTGACTGTCTGTAACAGAGCTGAAGAGAGACCCTAACAGAACCGTGCCGGCCCAGACCAAACGATCAGGACCACCAGTCCAGAGATCGATTAAAGGCATGGAGAATACAAAGACGGTCTGTGACAGAGCTGAAGAGAGCCAACTGCACTGTGTTGACCAAAAACAAACAAAAGCAAGACCGCTCAAGAACTGATCAGTTCTGACATGAGCAAACAGAGAACAAAATGTATGTGGCACGACTCCAGGGATAGGTGTCATTCTCTAATAGCTATGCCACTTCTATAAGAGCCATGCCACTTCTATAAGAGCCATGCCACTGCTTTAAAAGCCATGCCACTTCTATATGAGCTATGCCACTTCTATAAGAGCCAAGCCACTTTTTTAAAGCCATACCACTTTTTTAAAGCAATGCCACTTTTTTAAAGCCATGCCATTTCTATCACGGACATGCCACTTCTATCAGAGATGTGACACTTCTCAAAGAGACATGCCACTTTTGTAAGAGCTATGCAACTTCTATAAAGGCCAAGCCACTGCTTTAACATCCATGTTAACTCTATAGGACATATGCCACTTCTAAGAGAGCCTTGCCATTGCGTTGTCACTTCTATAAAAGACATGCCACTTTTTAAAAGCCACTGCTTTCACAGCCATGTCACTTGAATCACAGATGTGACACTTCTATAAGATACATGTCACTTCCATAAGAGATATGTCATTTCTATAAAAGATATGCCACTGTTTTAACAGCCATGTCACTTCTGTAAGATATATGCCACTTCTATAAGAGATATCAGTTCTATAAGACGTGCTACTTTCTTAAAGCTATTCCACTTCTTGAACAGCCATGTCACTTATATCACAGACATGCCACTTCTATCAGAGCCATGCCACTGCTTTTACAGCCATGTTTATTCTATACAAGATATGCCACTTCTGTAAAAGCCATGCAACTTCTATAAGAGCCATGTCACTACTTTCACAGCCATGCCACTTCTATGACAGATATGTCACAACTATAAGAAACGTATGACTTCTTTATGGGACATGCCACTTTTCTAAGAGCAATACCACTTCTATCAGTGACATGCCACTTCTATAAGAGACATACCACTTCTTTAACAGATATGTCACTTCTATGAGAGACATGCCACTTCTGTAGGAGACATGCCACTTCTATGAGAGCCATGCCACTTTTTAAAGCCATGTCACTTCAATAAGAGATATGTCACTTCAATAAAAGCCATGCCAATTATACAACAGATGTTACTTCTACAAGAGATATCACATCAGAGACATGCGACTTCTATTAGAGTAATGCTACTTTTTTAAATTCAATGTCACTTCTATGAAACCATATCTCTTCAATAAGAGATATGTCACTTCTAAACAGACGTGCTAATTCTATAAGAGACATGACATTTCTCTAAGAGCCATGACTCTTTTTTGTAAAACCATGTCACTTTTAAAGGATGCGTGCCACTTCTCTAAGAGCAATGTCTCTTCTATAAAAGACATGCCCCTTCCTAAAGAGGCATGACACTTCTTAGGAGTAATGTCTCTTTCAAAAACATGCCACTTCTATATGACTAATGGCACTTCTGTAAAGCTGAGTTCACACCAAAAGCAACTCTGAGATCAAAATTGCGTTTCCCACTGAAGTTGCATCGCATGCCCATAAATACCTCATTTTGGTCACTGTCCCCGTGGCTCGGTGATGTCACGATGTCACGTCCACTCGAGTTTCACGGCGATCTTATCATATATCATTTAAGAGGATGTATAAGCGAATATTATTCCAACTGTTTCCTTTTCACTCACGTATCAAACACAAAACACTGCAGCTGATGCAGCGGCTAATGGTTAGCCGTTAGCAGCTACGCTTAGCCGCTACGTTTAGCAGCTACTTTTGGCTGCTATTTTTAGCCGCTACTTCTAGCTGCTACGTATGCTACATCATTGCAGCTCTGCTTGATATGGATTGGTCTGTGATGGGTATGATGAGCCACACGATCGTCCAATCACAAGCTGCTGTTGTTTTTGAAAGTTCTGGCCCTGAAAACATTTTCTCAGGGCTCCTCACCAGATAGATCTGTGAAATATTTCCAATATAGAACAGTCCATCTGGCATGTCAGGTTAGCCACTCATCGCAGATACCAATAATATCATTGATGTTCTTTGCGAAGAGGAAAAAAGCTGCACTGAACTTAAAGTGACTTGGTGCTTTCTCAAGTCAGAAAATGCTGAAAAGTAAGAAAAACATTTTATTCTATAATTAACGGTCCTAGTCAGTCAGTTATGACTAAGTAAACCGACACATTTGTACATTTTAACAATATTACCGATTATTCTTGAGATTCATATGGATGATGTGTCAGACCAGAGTATTGACTTTAAATATTATCAAACCTGTTCTTGATGCTGATACCAATATTCAACTTTGTGGACAATAATGTGTCATTGATGATATCCCATAATTTCGTGCATCCTCGGAGATTGAGCTAAAGTAATGGCCCTTTTCCACGAGCACGCTTTGGCTCTACTCTACTCGGCTTTACTCGATTTGCAGTGTGTTTCCACTAGCCTGGTACCTCCTAAAACAAGCTAGTTTTAGTACCTACTCTGCTCTGGTTCCAAGTGAGCTGAGTCGATACTGAAAGATGACGTCTGCCGGCTACTGATTGGTCAGACAATTTCGTCATCGATGAGTCATGAGCGTGACAACCTAGCGGTAGCTACCATTAGCTTACCCTCATACGTCTTTGCAGCTGGATTGCTCTCGTCCTCGGCTTCATTCTGTTGTATAGCTTCCAAAACTTTCCTGTGCTTCTCAAGGGGTTTTTCTTCTTACCACCTGCAGCCTTCTTCTGCTTTCCTTTTTTACTCGGTTTGTGACAAAAAGACACAGATTGTTGTGTCGCACTCAAAATGACGTCACCGCAGAGCTGCTCTCTGTTTACAGTGACACTGCACCCTGTTGGGCAGGCAACTGGGGCTAATGGAAAAGCAACACAAGGCGAGTAGAGTAGAGTCGGGTAGAGTCGAGTAGAGTAGAGTGGGGCTAATGGAAAAGGGCCATCAGTCATCGAGCTGACCCAACCATGCAGGTGTGAGTAGGTGTGAGAATCACCAGGTGCCCCAGAATACGATATTATACCGATACTTGAGCCGCAATTCAATATTATTGCGATTTTGTGATATGCCAGTATTGCAACACAATTTATTGATATTTTGCAAGTTATATATTATTATATCTTTTATAATATGTAGTAATTGTGATATCACACATTAAGAAAAGTTGTTATGACCTGGGGCGGCACAGCAGTGCAGCAGCTAGTGAGCGTGCCTCACAGCAAGAAGGTTCCTGGTTCAATTCCCGGGTTGGACGGGGCCTTTCTGTGTGAAGTCTGCATGTTCTTCCTGTGTGTGCGTGGGTTCTCTCCGGGCACTCCGGCTTCCTCCTACAGACCAAAAACATGCTCATTAGGTTAACTGGTGACTCTAAATTTCCCTTGGGTATTAGTGTGAGTGTGAATGGTTGTTTGTCTCTCTATGTTGCCCTGCGATCGACTGGTGACTGGTTCAGGGTGCAGCCCACCTCTCGCCCAATGACAACTGCAGAACTGCGCTCTGGCCGCTGCCCGCGCTGCAGCGGCGGCATCCCTCACCCGGCGGGGGGGGGGTCGATTGGTCGATTTTTGGTCGACAATTACTGTGTTTTAGTCGACCAACAATTTCTTTGGTTGATTACAGCCCTACTCCACACGTTTGACTTCACCTTCTGGTTCTTTCTGTACAACAGTGAGTTTATAAGGATTGGCAGCTGAAAATAGACCTGCAGTGTATCTTTAGCATAGCAAAGTCCACTGCTGCTCCAGCCACGCGCCACTGCTGGACTGGAGCGTCAACTGGAAATGAAAGACAAGAGAGGGAGCAAAGTGCTCTGCAGTACGATATGCAGCCGGTTCTCCTAACCCGCCATCTTTGGTGCCCTGATTATCTCCTCCTAACCTCTGACCTCACTCTGTGAAATGCACAGCAGCACCATCCAGTGGACAGAGAGAGGAATGGATTTCTTTATTTTTTCATATTTACAATATGAGCTAATACAGATATTCTGCCATCTTGACTCGATATAACATGTAAAAAATATCTTTATTACACTGAATCGATTTCCTCCCCCACTCCTGTTTGTGAGGCTGCTCTGTCTTCCATCCTGACTGAGCTCAGAGAAGATAGACTGACCCGGTCAAAGTCCACTGACCAGCTGGACTGTGGTGAACCAGACCAGCAGAAAAGCAGCTGTGAAAGTGAACAGGTAGAGACGGCTGAGCGTGATCAGCAGCAGGCCTGACTGGTGGATCAGGCCTCTCGTTAGCTCCACACACCCAGACTGGTTTCCATGGGGCTCTGTGGGACGGGACAGTCCTGCTTGGTTTATCATGTTTGCACTGCAGGAGCACTGAGCTGTCAGGATGATCACATCCATCTGCACCCTGAGCTTTAACAACAGGGTTAGGGGTGGCTTTGCAGGAGTCTGGTCTGAACATGAATTGAGATTTAGGGCCGAATTAAAGGCCAAACCAACATTAATACATGTTTATAAAAACCTGACACATTAGTGAAGCCCCGGTGTTGCTCTAGCATATAGAAGCTGGTTTGTCCCGCCTGTTAGTGCTAGGGCTGGGTCTAAATATAATGACTGTATTACTGTCTTGACTCATACAGTTCTGCTGAACAACACCTCACATGTGCAGCCCAGAGTGTTGCAGGGGCGATGAATTATTGTGGCAGTTAGCATCGTGAGGTTCCCTCCACAGAGAGCCCACGGGCAGGACCTGACGCTTACGCTCTGACTCACCCGTCGAAGTAGGGGGTGAAAAATTCACCAGACAGACGTTTTATTTATTATTCAGCAGAAAAAACAGACAACGGGCCATGTTTCAGGGTGGGCAGAAAAACGACAACAACTGTCCTGTAAAATGTCTGAAGATAACAGTCATGATAGGGCGCTACCCCAGAGAAGATTGAGTGATTGATTTTATGAATCAGCAAACAAAGAAGAGTTAAGACCTTTCTTCTCATGACTTTTGGATACACACATTATCACATATCATTGTAAGTGAATAAAAAGGGCTGGGCCTTAAATCAGTTCATTTGAATTCATGACAGCAGGACTCACAATAACAGTTTGTCAGTAAGATCTTTGCTTGAGAATAGAAAGACTGAACATTAGCACTTTATTCTTGCCATGTTTTTACCTGAGCACATCCTTAGGCATGTATTTATTCTTAAATGAGATTAAATGCTAAAAAGAGAAGTCGTGTTCACGTTTTGTAAAACACTGCTCGTTTTGTTGACAGTATAGGCGCCTGCCTGCTTCCAACCTACATGTTGTTCTTTAGTGGTCAGTAGAAAATGAGGTGTCATTTTGCGGAATACTTGTATATTACAGCAAAACTTTAAAGGAGACATATCATGCTGATGCATGATTTAATACTTTCATATACCTAATATAATATATTTGAAAACAAGACCTTACACCCCTTAATTTTCAAAAAATGAGATATTGTGTTTTTTGTGATATCCTAGAACGAGAGTTGATGCCTCTGAAAATAGGTCATTGCGAGATGTCCGCGAGATTTAAATCCTCATGACGACACGAGGTACATTTCTTTTTATTGGAGTAATCTGATATCGGGGCGTTGGGGCGTCGGTGGTGCAGTTGGATAATGCACTTGGTCAGTGATCGGGAGGTTGCAGGTTCAAGCCCAGCTCCGGGCGACACATGGCGATGTGTCCTTGGGCAAGACACTTAACCCCAAGTTGCTCCCACTGCTCATCAGTGGAGTGTAAATGGGCATGAAAGGGCGTGAATGTGTTAGAGATACTGATGGATAACTAACATAGAAACTCTGAACCATCAGTGAGTGAATGTGAGTGCAAATGGGTGTGAACGGGTATGAATGGGTAGGTGTGACCTGCGGTGTAAAGCAGCTTTGAGTAGTCAAAAGACTAGAAAAGCGCTATATAAGCTCAAGTCCATAAAACACTTCCTCCTCTGTGATGTCCGTTAGCCACAAAACCGTCACCGAGGAACACATCCACCAGCAGCAGTATATAGATCCCTTGCTCACACTCCCTC